>JAVQJF010032597.1:0-12375 GCA_036023855.1 Gadopsis marmoratus
CCTAAATGTCTGTTTGTCTGCCCTGCGATTGACTGGCGACCAGTCCAGGGTGTTTCCTGCCTCTCGCCCAATGTTAGCTGGGATAGGCTCCAGCCCCCCCCTGTGACCCTTCGGGATAATGAATGAATGAATGGTTACCAGCTGGAGCAACTTCTTTTTGTCTTAAAATATAAAAAGCCTGAAAATGGTTTACTATAATCATCAGGGTGCAGTGTGTCCACTGAGCGAGGCTGAGCTGGATTCTCTGCTGTCGTGCATCAGGGACCTGCTGCCAGATTTGGGCGAAGGCTTCCTGCTGGCCTGCCTGAAGGAGTACAACTACAACTCTGAGCTGGTCATCAACAACATCCTGGAGGACCGCCTGGCCCCCGGCCTGGACAAGCTGGACCGAGCCATGCCAAGGTAATGCCACACAGTCCAGTGGGAAGGCCTTTACATATAGTGCTAATCTATATTTTCTGGATCGTGCTCCTGAGATTGGGAGTATTGTAATATGATCGCCTCCCAAAAGGGCTGCAGCTAATGATTATATTCTTTGTCTTTAGCATCGTTTAGCTACTGATGGAGTGTTTAGTACCAAAAATGTTAAATAGATTAAAAAAAAAAAAGTACCCTGCCCAATTTCTCAACATGACATTTTAAAAGTTAGTTTTGTCTGACCAAGAGTCCCAAACTCAAGTCATCTTACATTGATATAAAATATAGAAAAGCACCACATCCTATCAATCTGAATCTTTGGCATTTTTGCTTGATACATTATTTTATTCAATTACCCGATAATTAAAAATGTGTAAAATTGAAGTTTAGGGTGAATGATAAAGGAATATGTCGCACTACAGCCGTGTTTGACCCCCATTCCTCTTCTGTCCTCTCAGGCCAGTGAAGGAGGAGCTTCCCGATGTTCTGAATATCCGATCCAACGTGTTTGACGACGATGAGTTTGACATCTTTCGCAGGGACCAGGTGGACATGTCCCGCATCTGGAAAGGCAGGAGGTAATTGCGTACAGGAGATGCTCAATAATAGAAAAATGTTGCACAATTTGAATAATAATGTAAACCACCAATATCCTAGTATAGAAATCCTGCTCAAACCGTTTAATCAAAGCCAAGTAGGACGTCCAGATGTTACCACTGATGTTAATGCTGCATTCACGTGCTCCTCGGGTGAACCCACTTCCAAAGTTGGGAAGTCACTCTAGAAGCCTTTATCGACACAATTGTTACATATTCCTTGAAAACACACCAGTTAAAATTAAGTATTTTCCAAACTTTCAAGACTTTGTCCGAACTCTGAACTTTCGGCAAGTTGTGTACCAAACTTTTTGCTGACTTTGCGAGTTGTTCCAAATTGAGGGGGGCATTCACATGAATTTTCCCAGTCAGGGACTAATTTTTCCGATATTACTATACCACATAAATGCAACATATTTTTGCCCCTTTGACTGCCAACTCGTACTGTAATGTATATGTACACACATGTATTTAAAGAAAGTGCAGACCAGGTGAGACTCTCTTGAGGTCATGCGTAAACTCTTGCAGGAAAGGCGAAAGCGCCCGAGAGATGCTGAACGACAAGCAGCACGTAGCGGAGCAGAGAGCTCGTTATCAGGCCTACGAGACGGTGGTGGACGAGGTCGTTATCGAACCTGGTGAAAGCGCAGCCGCCTACGGCCTGGACGATGACTACGATGACGAGTACGACGACACTTACGACATGAACCAAGTTGGAGCTAATGACCTGGATGGAGACAGTTTACTGAACAGAAGGTAAATCGCAGAGTTTCATTTTTGATGGGAGTTGAGGTGAAGCAGAATTTTAATTTTGACAGTTGTTGGTGTGGATCTTAATTGCATTCAGTGTACTTTATTTTCACTGTGTTTCTGTCTTCCTGCAGGCCTTTCACCATCCCACAGGTGCTGAGAAAAGCAAACAAACCACAGGATGAGGAGGAGGATGAAGAAGAAGAGCCTATACCGGTACTGAAATCATTCCAAAACAGCAGAAAAAATATCTTTCTTTTTGAACCATTTTAGAGCTCAGTGATGAGGTTTTACTGTAAAATACTACCTTTGACTTTGCTTTGCCAGTGATGCAGTGGACTCCTGCAGGATTATTTATGCATGTCATTTAAATTAAGAAGATTTGTGTAGAACACAGGTGCAAAGTGCCGGACAGGAAGTGATGTATTTTATACGTAATGGATTACAATTGCAAAATCTGATCATCCAACAAGACATTATTTATACCAAATTATTACAGATTTAACACATTTGCCTAATACATTTTTAGTGAAGAATAATTTGTTTATCAAACAATGTCTGATTTTTTTTTTCTTCTTCTTAAATGTTTGCAGCTAAAACATTTCATTTCATAAGACAGTCATTATATCTGCATGTTTTGTTATTTGCTTTCTTTTGTTACTTTCCAGCCGTGTGTTTACATGCCAGTCCGTTTTTTTTTCTTTCAGAACAATGTCAACAGGGACCAGTTTGTGCAGGACCCAGCTCTGCTGAGGGAGAGGGCTGAAGCAAGAAGAGCTGCCATGCAGCAAAGGAAAGGGTAAAGTCAATATTCACTTTGCAAACTCTCACTCTGTCCAGTTGAGGTTTTTGAGGGCCCCCCCGTAAAGATTTATGTCCTTCTCTGAATGGGGGGGTTAAGGATAGTGGGTGTTGTTCAGATTGTAAAACCGGAGACAAAACTGACTGAAATGAATAGATGAACACAAAGTATACTTGGCATGATCTGTCCCGTATGGTTTAAGTAAAAAAAAATGTCTGTTTTTTAAATTTGGAAATTGATGGAATGGATGCAAACATGTTTCATGCCTCTGTCTCAAAAGAAAGGCATGGTAGTAGTTCACCTGGTGGCTTTACCCACACCTCTCTTGACTTACCTTCATCCCTCTCTTCCAGTTTCCGACCAGAGCGTTCCAGTAACGTGGTGGGCCAAGCCAAAGGCCAAGGACAAAACATGGAAACAGTCCTGGACCGACGCAAAAAGGAGGCCAACAAGAGCCGAGTGTCCAACCACAACCGCCGTTCGATGGCCGACCGCAAGAGGAACAAAGGCATGATCCCCTCCTGACCTGTATGGCGGCTTGCTGCTTGAACCAAACAGACTGCTGGTAGGAGGGAGGGATGGCAGGAAGGTGGCCGAGGTGTGAGTCGGGGAAGGGAAAGAACAACGGGAGTGTTGTTGTGAATTTGGTGCCCGCATTTGCCCCCATGGTCGCACCTTAGCCCCGAGGGGACTGTCTTTCCTGGAGAAGAAAAGCCACAGAAGGTTTTCAGGTGTTGGTGAAAAGTTGCATTAGTTTACTGGCTTTCTTTAGCAATGCCACATTTTGGCCTTTTGTGATCAGTGCCAAGCAGCTTGTTGAAATGAGAACTTTTAGCATTTGAGCCTAAAGGACGTTCAGCTCTTTGGCCCAAAATGATTTTCTTTTATAGCTCAGTAAAAATCAAAGTCCTGAGTGTGAGCCAGAGACTGAGGACAAAGAATAAGACCTTTATTTTTGCCAAGTAGCAAATCAGTTTATTATTAAGATCCAGAGTGGTCGATCTTTTGACATCATCATCAAATGGACAACATAGGAATAAAAGGAAGCGATATCCAGGGTTTTAGAGATTCTGCGGTTCCTTCTGGAGCTTGGAAGAACAATTACCGACCTGGCGATTAAGTCTGGACATCAGCGGCAGACTGTGTTGCTGTCACTACTCATCCTGTTGGAGTAGCTTTTGTGGAGGCTGTTTGCATGTAACATTCATGTTCATGCCATGTGACGTCGTCCACTCAGTTCACACCACTGTTGTCCAGCCTCCAGAATAAAACATGACAAAAAAAACCCGTTTAGATGCTGTTGTTTGGAAGCACGTGCTGTACAGAGGGACCTCAGATGAGTCTCTCAGACTAGCTGAGGGGGGAGGAATCTCCTACATGTTGCCATGTAGAGAACAGATCTATCGGAGCATTTTGTAATGACAAAAAAGCACACGTAATTGCTTTTTGGAATTGACATTGCAAAAAACACAAATACAATAACACTTGTTTTTGACATCCGACAGGTGAGTCATCACTGAAAAAATGGCCTCCAATTTCACACTGTAATATGTATATATATTTACAGAAATGTATATCCAAAGGAACTGTATATTTCATTTTGACAAATGTTAATTTGCTTTCTTGCTGAGAGTTAGGGGAGGGGGGGGATTGATTGCACTCTCAAGCAACAGCTAGCAGCTGGTTAGCTTAGCTTAAAGACTGAAATAAGGGGGAAACCGCTAGCCTCTCTCTGTCCAAAGTTAACAGTCTGCCTACTAGCACCTCTAAAGCTAATTAACATGTTATATCTCATTTGTTTAAGCCAAAAGTGTCAAAATGATAAGTTGTGATTTTAAGGTGCTGGACTACCTGACTTACTGCGTCACCGGGAGGTTGCCAACCAGCAGAGATTCCAGGAAGTTACTCATCCTGACCAAGAAATAGTCTGGCAAATATCCCCCTTAAACACACAACTTGACATTTTTACATGTTTTGTACAGATTAAACAGATGAGACCTAACATGTTAGTGAGCTTTAGATGTGCTGGTAGGCAGATTGTTACCTTTGGACAGAACCAGGTTAACGGTCTTTACGCTAAATTATGCTAATCAGCTTCTGGCCCTAGCATTATATTGATCGTACAGAAACGAAGGGTCTCTTCTCATCTAACGCAGGGAGGAAGTGAATAAGCATATTTCCTAAAATGTCAAACTATTTCTTTTTAAATGGATAAAATAAGCACCAAACTGAGGCAGATGATTCTCCTAAACACATCTTGGATCCGATGCAGTGATAATTATTAGGATTGACCTGTGCAGCTGTACTTCAGAGTCGCATCATGTACGAGATTCAGTTGACACAGTTCTTGCCTGTTTGACACTGCTTTGACTTCTGCACGCAGACTTTCTAAAATGGAATTGAGCAGATGAAAAGTGAAAATCCAACTGCGCTGTGGCCTCTACAGAGTCTTTCCCAACCCACACGTTTTAACATTTAAAAAAGCTATTGGAACATACACAACTCAAGTATAAACCAGGAGGTGGGTTTGTGGTTTGGATTTCTTTCACTTTGCAGTTTAGTAAGAAGGCATGTTAAGGACAAGTGCAAACACTTTTTCCACATCTGCTACCCACTGTAGCACAATCTACAACCACAGAACCTCTATGACTAACATTTAATAGCAACATTTGGACACCAGATGAAACGGTCACATTTAAACTTCCAGTTAGCCCACCTCATATGTTTTTGACATCATTTGGACCTAAAGTGATTGTGACATTGACCAGTCGATCAATACATCAATGCTTAAAACCATAAAGCATTGAATGTCCATGCAGAAACACCTGACTCGCGGACACTCGCTCAAGAGTTCAGACTAAAAGCCAAACGTGCAGACGGTGCACAAACACCTCGACGAGTCACATCTTCACTGCTGTAAATCGCACACATAAATATTTCCATTTGTACAGTAACACGATCCCAGGAAGACGTACTGTTCACACGCAACAGTACCGGTACAGTACTTCATAGTATTGTCTTTATACTACCACTATATTGTCTGTGAGACCTGCTGCAACCAACCGAAGGTCAGACGTGAGAATCCGACTGCTCCACAGTCCGGATGGCCCAGCTGCTGCGAGAAGCTTATATTTCCTCCCACAATCCATTGCTGGAAGGAGGAGGCGTGAGGTCAGTAAAAAAAAAGAAAAAAATCGAAATAAAAGTGGCTACTGCAGTGTCACTGAGGAGGAGACGAGACTTGGTTCCCAGAGCTGCTGTGGTGGAGGTGAAGCGACTGTTAACTGTCTTTGCAGACGCTGCCTGGAAAACAGATATTAGAAACAATAAATCAACTAATAGATTAGTGGGTCAACAGAAACTGAATCTGCAACAATTTTGATAACTGATTGATGTTTGACATTTTCTGGAAATACTGATTAATCTAGAGATGAATTGATGATGAAAACAGTTAGTTGCAATCCTTTTAATTTCAAGACTTTAACCTGGGTAAATTAATTTGGAAATGAAAAGGAAAAAAGGTCACGTCTTTGATCAGCTTCATACTTTGTACAAAAGAGTGTAGAAAAACAATCTTTACGGTGGATGTATAATAATAAAAATAAAAATTGGTGAAAATTTTCATCTTCTCAAAAGCCACACTTTTTCCTGCCAGCAGCTTCAGTCATTGGACACGAGAATAAAAACGCCATGTTAAGGACGGAACGTTTACAGGTGTTATTCCCAAGTAATAATGCTGCTGGTTACAAGCATCCCTCTTAAATGGCATTGAACCTATTCGCATGAAAATTAAATAACTAAGTCACTGAATATTGGTATAGTATTGAGGTTGGAATTTAAAGAGGCTTGTCCCCTTGTTGCAGCGATATACATGTGTACTCGGACATCACTAGTGGGTGTGGTTACAGGTAGTAAAGAGTATAATTCTGACCACACCCCTCAGTGAAGTTGGGTAGAAACAGGCTTGAAATGCTGGTGTTAAGTAGCTCTTTAAAAACCAGCATCAGTCAAACAACCGATGAACAGTGCTGTGACCAGGGAATTAATTGCCAGCTGCAAAATACAGGGTAAATGTTGGCTGAGGCAGGTAAAACCTTCAGGTCACCTGCCACCATGGCAGGTTCTATCTTATATTAATAAATACTTTTTAAAAAGGAATTCTTAAGGGATTGTGGTTACATGATGTATTCCATATTTGTACTGTCAGGTACCACTGACTCAACGTTTAGTGTCCTATATGAATTTCAGAAGTGGAAGACAAAAGAAATTGAGTGGCCGGTAGAAATGTCCATCGACCTGCCACAGAGGCCTTCCTGTGACACGGTGCGTGATGCCGAGACGTGAACTCACTGAGGATGCTGCGTTTGCACAGAGGACAGGTGTGCTGCAGCAGCAGCCAGGGGTCGACACAATCTCTGTGGTACTCGTGGAGACACGGCAGCACCCGCAGACACTGAGGCGACAACACAAGACACACCAGCAGTTTGGATCACATCATTGTCTGCGTGCCTCGGTAACTTCAAATATGACAAAAAGCAGAGAGGTTTTCCACATGATGTCACCACTTCTCCACCCGCCTGCCTGAATCCAACCAGGGAGAGGACACAGCCAAGTCTAAATGAGGGTGTAGCAGTGTTGGCTGACCTGGTTGTTGTTGAACGGCTCCAGACAGACGGCACAGTTGTCCGTCTCCGCCGGCTGGGACGGGTCACACCACGGTTTGGGCTGACGATACCTTTTGGTCTTCAGAGACGACATTCTCTTCAGGACGTCCTGTTTGGGACGCTGACGGATACAACGCAGCAGAACATCACAGACTGTGTTATCTAAATGACACAGCAATACATGTAGAGGCTAAACTTAGAGGACAAGTTCTCCGTATAGAAGATATGATCTGGTTAGATGTGTACATTTATTTTGCCTGTTACAGATTTCCGTGAAGTTACTATCGAGCTTTAACCACCTGAACCCAGGTGTTCCCCTTGACTTTCCACCTTACTTTATCTGCTTATTTCATCACTTCACTGAGGCAACAATTTATAACAGTTACAAAGAGTGAAATATTTAGTTCAGCCTTTGGATCTTGGTGTGAAGTGTTTGTGATTGGCTGTCTGCACAGCATGAGTTTGTCATGATCTAAAGAGCATTAAGAGGCTCAGATCTTCATAATGTTAGTCTCTGAGACAAGCATGTCCCATTTGCTAATTATTGCCTCGGGGACCTGTACATGTAGTACATGTAGTACATCTAGTAAATACAATTCAGCAAAACATTTATTATTTATGGAGCCTGGGAGGAGTCATGGAGGGAAAAATATAATCTGTGTGCACAAATGTATTAATAAAATAACATTTTACCAAAATAATATTTTGTCCAGGCCAATAACACGTACTAGTGATAAAACAAGAGCAATTACAGTGTTATAATCAATTCTAATTCAACTAGCTGAAACAACACTAGTAGCAATACCACACTGTAGAAATACTCTGTTACAAGGTATTATCAAAATATACTTAAAGTACCAAAAGTAAAAGTCATTTCAGAATAATGTTATATTATTGGAACCGCCCCATTTTAAACTATAATAATACATCACAATTTATTTGTTGATTATATATTTTGTGTTATTAATCGGAATCTGCAAAGTAGCTGAAGTTATTAAATTAATGTAGTGGAGTAGAGGCAGTAAGAAGCAGAATACTCAAGTAAAGTACAGTGCTTCAGTAGTTACTTTCCACCACTGTTTATCGTCATACATGTCGGCCGATATGGAGAAAGAAAGTATAGTACAGAAATGCCAAAGACATGTTTGTTTTGAGTGTGAACCTGCTCAGCAGAGCCAAAGAATGAAGACGGAGCGTACCTGGAGGTCGTCGTTCAGCTGGTGATCCTGGTACTGCCAGCGAGCCTGAACGATGACGCCGGTGCTGAGGATCAGAGCCACCAGGAGAACCGTGTCCCACAGCTGCTGCAGGTACTTCTGCAGACACACACAGCAGAGCAACGTTACTTTATCAGCTGCTTCCTTTGCAGCAGAGCTGCGACAAGTAGTCCATTAATCCATTAGTCCATTGAAAGATAATTAATTCCCGGCTATTTTGATAATCGATAATGTCAGTCATTTTACAAGTAAGAATGCCAAACATTGGCTGGTTCCAGCTTCTTAAATGTGAATATCTGCTGCTTTTCTTTGTCATATATGACAGTAAATGAAGAGTCTTTAGGTTTGGACTGCAGGTCGGACAAAAGAAGCACGTTGAAGACGTCACATTGGGCTCTGGGAAACATTTTATAGACTAAATTATTAATCGATAATGAAAATAATACTTACAGCCCTATTTTGCAGTTCATTTAAAATAACACCTCTGTTTAAGAGTCTGTAGCACAAGAAAACTCAGAAAATGCTTCCGGTAATAGAGAAGAGGAGGAAAACACAAACCAGACTCAATAATACAGTTAAACTACATTTACACAGAAAGTTGTATTTTTCATATATTTTCTCCTATTTTTACTAATCAAAATAAAGACTAAATTACCCAATACAATAATAATAATAGTGAATGTTCTTTATAGCTATAAAAAGTGTTATTTTGAGAGAATATGGGGCGGATACAGAGGTCTGGTAAGCTCACTTCTTTCAGATTTGCTTCATTTACAAACTTGTAGTCTTCAGACCCGTCTGCCGCTGACTCTTACTCACTTAAAGCAATTTCTCAGACTTCATGCAGCTCCCTCTGGACACACGACATACAACCTTTTCCACACATGCAGTAGAACCCCCCCAAACACCTGTAAACACACTTTGATGTGTAAAGTCAAAGAAAAACATGCCAACGGGGCTGATGGTGTGTTCGTTCTGTTCCCCCACCTGGACCTGGGAGTTGGTCTCTCCCGTGCAGATGACCCCCTGCCACTCTCCGTAGCGGCCTCCTCGCGATCGACCGCAGCTGGACCACAGCGTGAGCGTGGCTCCCTGCCCGAACACACAGCAGCATGCGCTCACTGTCAGCTCAGCCTGTCATCTGTTCACTCACCACAGGAGGGTGCTAACAACTGAGAAACACTGTCAGCTGATAGAGTGAGGGGCTCACCAGGTTGTCCTGTAGGATCGTCTTGTACGTGATTTTTGCTGTCGCTTGAAGACCCCTGTGGAGAGACAAGTGTCAGTTAGTGCAATTAAAGATCCTCCATCACTACATTTACACACTAACCTCATTAGTGTCTTCAGGTTAGATTCACGCAAGACAACAGGTTTTCTTTCTTTGATAATGGGGTTCAGGTATGAAAGGTCATGTTCTGGACTACAGGAAACATCTCATTAGAGCCTCAAAATAATAAAAACAACTGCAGGAATTTGGTGGTGTTTGTTTTTCTCACTCGTTAAGTGATCAACAGTTTAGTCTGTGGCCAATGTGCAGAATTGATACACAGAAAAATATCTATCAGACTTAAGATATATACTGGCAACAGTCATTAGATTAATGGATTCATTTATTTAAGTTATGATAATGCGATTGTGGGTTTCATTTAACAACAATTATGGCTGTTTATCATTGAAAATTCTAGTCAAATGAAACCCAAAAATCACAGTATGCATAACTTAAATTTATTTCATTTAACAAAATAAAACAAATGTTTTCATCATTACTGATCAAAGTTGTCTTAACACACATAAGAACTTAACTGACAAAAACTATATGAAATTAACAATGTTATCACTTCAAGCAGGAAATATCAGATTACAGAAGAAGTAAACAAGAAAAACAATCTGACTGAATGAAGCCGACGTTTTGAACTTAATATGGACATAATTCAAAAAGTGAACTGGTTACAGTTGAATTACTATCATACATGTCAAAGCACTGTGTGATTTCTGCAAACAGCTTCAAACTGAGGAAGCTTGTTTGATATTAACTTCTCTGATTTATAAATATAAACTGTGCTTTGTTGCTTTGCATCAGTGACATGAGGGGAGGGTTCTCGTGTTTCCACGTTGTCAGTATCTGCGATAAATAAAAAAGGCGTTCTGTACCTGAGCAGAGCTCCGATCAGCTTGGTGACATTTTCAGATGTCTGGATCACAATGATGGGCTTGGACAGCACCTGAGACAGATCCATCTACAACAGAAAGAGGCAGGTTTCTATCAATCTCCCCGAAAATCTTTCTCGCCAAAATCCCAAAAGCATGTCGTTACCGACAGTTTTAGGGTTTTAGATGGTGGATGATGATGATTTACCTCACTGATGGTGTTTTGGTTGAGAGCCAGAATTATCAGCGCTGATGCTCCAAGGACCAAGGCTCGCTTCATCTTTAACAGGGAGGATTCGTGTTAAGATGTCTCGTGTGCAAGTCCACACCAGTATGAACAACACCCACTACAGATTTAGAGCAAATTAAACATCTGACCTTATTGACCATTGCATCAGTGAAGGACTCTTGGTTTCCGGTGGAGGCTTTGCTGTCGTCCATCTCCACGGGCACCACCCCGATCCACGGCTCCTGCTCTTTGGTGTCGTCCTCGCCTTTTCCTCCGCTCACCTGCGTCTCCTCGTCCTTAACCTAAGGGCAGAAAACAGGCTGAAATTCTAACATTTTCAGGTGTAAGCAGAAAGCTGCCTTGCTCAGGAGCTCCTCAGCAGTGGCCAGATAGTGAGGCAGGAAAGGTTTCACTTGTTGACATTTTCCATCCACATTTGTGACCTTCATTTCAAACAAAACCACCTCAATTCACTCGCATTTTAACTATACGGAGTTTTTTCCTAATATGTTTGGCAGCAATATCTATATTTAAATTTCATCCATTCATTGTTCATAAGAGTTAAATCATGTTGTTGAATCCTTTAGATTAACTGACTCAGTGGTCAGAGAAAACAGAGGTCATTACTTTGTGCTCTGGTAACTTATTTTTGCCATTTTTAGACTAAATGATTAATACATTAATCAAAAAAGTAACTGCTGATGTTCTTATCTTATTAAGGGTCCAGATTCACAACAACCGTGCAAATGTCACCATAAATGACCCCCCTCTGGCCGACTCACCAGGACCAGCTCTCCCTCCAGCTCTTCCCGGCCCTCGTCCCGGTGCTCGGAGGCCCTGCTGGCCCTGCTGGACTCCACCACCTGGCCCTGGAGCAGAGCGCTGGCACTGGTCCGCTGCTCCACGAAAACCTCCACCAGTGCGACCTGTTCCGCTGCGGCCAGCAGCCCCGGCCGCCGCAGCAGGAGCAGCGGCAACGTTACCCAGAGGCGGCACCAGCAGGAGGCTGAAGCCATGGCCCGAACAACAGCGACAAAGTACAGCTGAAAACTCTTAGAAATACACTAAATTAATCAGCTGCCACCCATTATTTTAGAAAAGCGGCTAGCGTTTATGTTCGCTAGTTAGCTAGACCCCTCGAAGGATGTAAACAAGCGCAGACGACTTCCGGCTTCGACCGGAAGAGGCAAAGCATTAACGGAAGTTAATTTTACAAAACAGTTGTTTTAACCCCAATTCGGACCAAATATTTGCGTCGAGACGACTTGACATTTTAAACTACTTGCAATGCGCCGAGTCTGCAGTGTCCTGAGATCTGCCACTTCACAACAAAGCGACTAGACGAGACCGGTGTGTCGTTTCCATAGCAACGACTCTCTGTACTTCCGTTCTAACGGCCGGGTTTTCCGGTCACGTCTCTACGAGCTGATTGGCCGTTAAACCACGTGACGTGCCTTGACGCTCTAAAACCCGGGTCGCAGGCGACGTTTCTCCCTGCAACGTTCTAAAATAGTTTCGTCTCGTCGCGAATATTTGGTCTTCTCAGATTTTT
>JAVQJF010032606.1:0-14706 GCA_036023855.1 Gadopsis marmoratus
AAAACGGTTTATTGTCATTACTGCTCCACTCTTGGTCTCCTCATAGGTTTTTCACTAAGAGCTTCATTCTCATAGACATATCTCCCAGGGTTGTCCCTGCTCCTGTGAAGCCCCCCCCCCCCCTTTCTTCTTGTGGGGGCTTCAAACATATGCCCTCAGCTGCAGGCTTTTGCTCACATCCTATTTTCTTATGAATAAAGTAAAAGGTGAAAGGCTAGTGTTAATCTATATGCTTACAGGGGCTTTTCTTAGGCCTCTTTTTCCTGGAAGCTCTTCATCTCTCTCACACTGATCTGAGTAGTCTTGTGCCATTTTTGGGGAGCAGTGACATTGAGACCTCCTTAAGAAGTGCTGAAGTCATTTCTCTTTTTCGCCAGAGTGAAACGCGCTTTAAATACACATAGCTTTAAGACAGATAGGTGCCGATAGCAAACACATGTCCTCACCTCCATGTTTTAGACAAATTTCTTTTTTATGTTTGTAACAACAGAGCTACAAAAACAGGGAATTGTATTAATTCTCTGTGGAGGGTGGGGGGCATCAGTTGGCCTTCACTGTCCTTATTTCTCATCCTTTCATGATAGAAATACTGTGCCTGTTTATCTGTGCACAATGACTAATTGTAGCAACACCTTTAGCTGAATTGTGTGTCCAAAATGTATTATTATTAATAGTAGTAGTGCTACGCAGCACCAATAGAGAACTCTCAAAATACCTTCAATACTATATACAGAAATTGAAATATATTCACGCTTTTACTCACCTAACTCGAGGGCAAGAAATGCTGATGAATGAAATGTTAAAAGTTATTCAAAGGAAATTTTCCCTAAAATTGTAAATATTACTGATCACAAATGACACATTTGTTTGATTAGATACGATTAGTTTTGTACGATACACACCGAACGTGTCATTATGTATGTGATTTTTCTATAATCTATAAAGAGTGCATCCACAGGCCAAAATGAGATCTTATGCCTTTCTTGTTTTAAATGGGACCAAAATGTTTGTTAGAATATACATTTTTATATCTGGACATTTTGGTCAGTGTTAGGAGTAGCATTCAGATCTTTTACTAAAGTAAGAGTATCAATGGCACACTACAGACATACTCAATCACAAGTGAAAGTCCTGTTTTCCAAATTACAATTTAGTAAGCTACTTGTAGCTACTTTATGTACTGCTGGGTAGTTTAATAATAAAAAAATATATGATATTTTATAAGATAGTTACATGTTTTGTAAGTAAAATAGTAGTATGCAAAGTAATTAGTAACTATAGCTGTCAGACACATGTTCTGCAGTAAAAAGTGCAATATTTCCTTTTGAAATCAGCAACATAAAATGGTAGTACCTCAAAATTCTACTTATGTTCAGGACTTAAGTAAACGTTCTTCGTTGATTTCCACCAGTGGTTTTCATCAATGACATTGTATTTCATATAGACCCCTCCACCTTTGAAATAGCTACATTTGCAGGTTTTACAATTTAGGCTGGCCACATTTAGGACTGCATTTCCATCCTTCCCCAGCACAGACAAAAAAGTCAAATTACAAGCTTCATTCACATCTTGTGCGCAGCACCTCCTTTTCCTCAACAGGCCACTCCTGTCATATGAGAGAATATGGGACAGACTCTGTAATCCTGTCGAGAGAAAAAACCTGGAACAGCCACAGCTACCAGGCCAAGCAGCTCATACTGTAGCTGTAGAATGACTGCTCCAGCAGCAGAGCACTTGTGAGGCTCACAGAAAGATGACTCATCAGCATTTGTTGTGATTTGAACACCCACACCGGAGGAGTTTCCTCTACGTGTGTGTGTGTGTGTGTGTGTGTGTGTGTGTGTGTGGTATGTATCTGGTGTGTGCAGACACAGCTGATGTGTAAAGGATGACGCGCATACGGATCTGTGCTTTTAGGCACCAAAGAACGATGGACTTCTCTGCTCTCGCTGCTGTGTGTTCTCATAAGATCAGCCTGTGCTTTCAGGCACATGGTATCGGCAGCCTGCTGATGCATACAGTGACAGGAAAATGAATAAGGCTGTTCACTTTACCTGCAGTAATCTCTCGCTTCCTCTTTGCATTCTGATGTATAGGCACAGAAGAAATCTCAAAAAATAAAGGTGATATTTTAGCCAGTGCAAGCTTATTATGTGTTAACATTTTTAACATAGCAGTAGCAGTGGTACGACGTGGACAATGAAACCTAACACTACAGCAAGAAAGCCTTTGCTCCATTGTTGAAAGAATCTCCTAGATGTTATTTTTTTGTTTGAGTATCTGGGACTATTTACTACCATTCCATACTGTGTCCCCCAATTTAGTCTCCTGCTGACATGGTAAAACAGTCTGTGTTGGAAAACACGCATCCCCTGGCTCTGACTGTGTGCTTGTTGTAGTTTCAGCTGCATTAAAATTAAACAGCATGCCTTATTATGAGGAAACACACTCACATACACACACGTAGAGGAAGCTCCTCTTCATACACAAAAGAAATGCAGCGACGCATGTGCTGCATATGGAAGCAGATGGATATATAAGGAATGGACATGTAATGTATTATATGTATGTATGC
Source organism: Gadopsis marmoratus (assembly GCA_036023855.1). NCBI lineage: Eukaryota > Metazoa > Chordata > Actinopteri > Centrarchiformes > Percichthyidae > Gadopsis > Gadopsis marmoratus. The sequence goes on from JAVQJF010032606.1 coordinate 2,576, forward strand.
ATGCACACTGACACGCATGCATAGACACACAAACTCTGAAGCAGCAGCTTTAAGTGGGGCATCAGTAGCCATGGAAACCAGATCTGATCGTGTTGGAGTCACAGCACATGTCATAAGATGGGGAACCATCAACACACACAGATGCCTGATCAAGACTCTGTGTGCCTCTAACAAACATTTAGACACATAACGAGGCGCATATGCATACAGCACTTATACACATACACACACACACACACACACCCACCCACACACACACACACGTGTGCACACATAAGCTTCCCCTCCTGTTTTATGTCTATTAGCAGCTAGAGAGAGAGCGTGCAGGGATACGGATTCAGGAATGGGGAGGTGTGGAGCGAAAGGAAAGAAAGACTGAGGAAGCTAAGATGGGGGAGGAAATGAGGGAGTGTGCAAGTGGAAGGGTGGGCATGGCGGAGAAAGAGGGGGAGAGCACGGAGCGGTGCGGAGAATGGGCGATGCAATGGGCATCATATCAAAGCACCCACTCTATCCGGGCGCTCGGACAGAGGGGCCTGTGTGTGTGTGTGTGTGAGGGTGGATGTTCGTATGCGTTTTACTGGGCTGATTTTGCACCTGTTGTTCCGGCGGCTGCAGTTTTACAACCACATATATTAACTTCGAGTAAAGTTTTTCAACCATGGGGGCGCGGACCCCACATGTGATCTCACGATATACAGACAGGGCCATTGGAGATTTGTGGACGTAAAAATAGTGTGAAAATTCAAATGTACATGACAGTGCAATTGCTGGGTTTATAAGTCAGCAAATGTTGAGAAACCCTGACTTAAAAGATTAAACTGGATTACAACTAGATCTAGAATTAAAGCTTTTATCCTTGTATAGTAGCCAGAATGACTAGCTGGAGTTAATAGTTTATTTTAGCTTAGCTGTCAGCACTCCATTTCTGCATAGCTAGTTTGTCTGCTTAAGCTGGCTTTAATGAAATGTTTCAGAATCATAAAAAAAATCACTTGGTTGAATCAGCTTTATGGCATCGTGGCTCCTGGGTCATTTGTTTTGGTGTTTAAGAGAATGTCAAAATGCTACAACTCTACGATGTTAAATATACTACATGTTTTAGCACCATTAGCTACTAATGAGTTCAGTTCAGTTAACCACAACAACCTAGCAAAAATAATGATAATATAAACTGTAGGAACCAAGCAACCACAGAAGATTAATTGAGGAAGCAGTCAAGTGTTGGTTTACATGCCAGTGTTTCGTGCAGATTAGCTGAGTGGTAATACACTGACTAATCTCCTCACAGCCAAATTAATAAGTATGTCTTGCTTAAACCTGCATTAACAAATTTTTTGGGCCTCTTGGGGCCAACGCAACAAGCTGTAAACAACATATTTGGCATTTTATACCAAACTTCGAAAGTCAATATGGCGTACGTGATAACAAACTGTTGTTTATGTAGAAATCAAGCAGACACAGAGTAACATTAGCATTTTAATTTGAAGTCGTGGTTCTGGCCACTTGATGAACGTAAGTAAAATATTAACAATTCTTTTAGCTGTTTTTCTCTCCACCAACTTTGGAGAAAAAACTTTTGACATATCTTTAGCAGATGGACGCCCCACTATGTTCACAAGCAAGTAGCTGACTTTGTCTGTCAGTTGTTCGGTGCTGAGCAGGTAGCGCAGATTGGGTTCATCAGTAGTTTCCCGAAAGCTGCTGCCTGTTATACCTGGCAGTGATGCTGATGAGAGCTGTGAGAGTTAACCAAAACAGCTAAGTTGCGACCTTAAAAAGTCAAAACAATGAGCTTAAAAATGCTAAAAATCTTCAATCGAACTGAGGGGAACTGTGCTAATTGTGTGTGGCTTCATTAGTATGAGTTTCCCCTTTTATGTTAGACACAGTCACTTGATTTCTTGCTAATAAAAATATTTCGTAAAGCAGTGTCAACACGAGCATATAAAGGTGACATTTATGTGATTATTTTTTGAAGGTGGCCAAAAGGCCATTTTCTCTAGTATGGCCAAGGCTTTGAAAAGTGTGTTTCGTTGCCACTCTACACTTGCACAGTGTATTCTGTCTTCTTCTGAGTCTTCTTCCCAAAATACAGCTGCAGCTACGTTGAAAGGGGTGAAATGGGGATAGTGAGGGCTTGTGAGGTAAAGCTAAAGTTCATGTTAACATATTATTGTACTTTCAGTATGTCTGTTGTCACAATTCTCTCAGGTCGGTCAGATCCTCAGAATCGAGCTCTACCTCTGAACTCTTCGCACCTTCCTGGTTGACCCCGTTTTCCGCCTCCCTGTTCCTTCAGATTGCCTCTTGACACCTCCCTGCTAGCTGGATATCAGAGAGGAGGCTGTGGTGCACTTGAAAGCTCATATACCAGGGAGCCAAAATGCCACAGTCTTAAGAAGATTCTGTCATGTGATGAATATTTCACAGTAGAAATATTTTTAGTGAGTGTTGTGTCTTTTCTTCGCACTCGCTGAAGCACTTACTGCTGCTGGAAGCTCACAGATGGGGGGCACGGTGACAGGACAGGAGTCTCTGCTGCCTGCCGCTGCTCACGGGCTCCACTCTGACCCAGACATGGTCTCAAAGGAAAACACAGGTCTGATTTCAGTTGATGTTAATGGCCAATCAAAAGTAACTGCTCTGCAAGCCATATTCAGCTGTAAATGCAGACTTTTTATTGTGGCCTTCAACATGCTTTCAGTCAGTGTGTGGAACACGCTACGGTATGTGTGTGTAATTATAGCGTGTGTGTGTATGTGTGTGTGTTCCTTAGCCTAGCATCAGTGCAGGGTCCTGAGGGGCAGAAACTGCTGATCCCTCGCTTCTACTTGGAGGCCTCTCTTACTCTCGTTGCCTGGCAACCCTCGCGTTTTTGAAGGGGAGGGCTTTATTTCGCCCTGGAAAGAAAGAGGAAAGGATGGGAGGAAATTGCATGAAATGTGGATGAAGCTGTCAACATGAGATGTCTGCTCAAGCCTCAGCACAAGGGGATTCTTCACTGTTTCTTACAGAGATATTTCAGTTTTGCTAACTTGTGATATTTGTGTCCCACATTTGGCTAGGCGTGCAAAACCAGAAATGGGAGAAATGATACAAATCTAGTGCCTTTGTTGAAAGGTTGTGTTTCAACAGCATTTTTTTAAATCCAAAGCATAGAATAAAGTTACACAATCTGAATCCTTTTGATAGATTGATTTAATATCATGGCAAAACACTGAAACTCTGCACTGCAGTTGTTAAACTATTTGAGGATGAAAGAGATATTACAGACTTATGGTTTATTATGAATTCCCATTCAATTCTAATTGGGCGAGTTTTCAGAAATTTGTAACAAAAATCAAAGGTTGATGGATGGAAGTATGTGACCTGTTTTTGTCAAAAGAATCCCGCCGTAGTCAGACTAGCCAGAAAAGCACAGACGAATGTAAATACAGAAATCTCTGAGTGAGAAAAACAAAAATATTTCTAACACTGACAGAAAATTGTGTTTTCATGAAGGAACCCATAACTCATAGTAGGAAGCCGCACGAGAACATAAGTGTTTTGGGACCAGACCCAAAATACAGTCAGCTATCAAAATCCAGCACTATTTTGTGGTACTTTTGTCCACTAAAGATTGTGAAAAAGACTTTCATTCAACCTCAAAGAGGTGCATACAAAAGTGAAAAAAGCACTGAGCTGACTTCAATTCACAAAACCAAGTGTCACAGCAGAATTTAGGATGCTGTGAGTATCTGAATTACCATTTGACGTCATGCTGCATGTGGCAATCTTCATTAAAAAATATATCAAAACTGTCTTTGACTATGGAATAAAACAGACTGTTGACAATTGACAGATTAGTATCACGAAGAGCTGTTTAAAGTGTAAGAACATGGGAGGTGTGCAGGCAATGCCCTGGTTCAGCAAATACTGTCAATATTATGTTCCTGAATTGCAGCAGGAAAACCAATATTTACAGGAAACACATAAGTGTGGCCTACCATCACCACACGAGCAGCGCTCGCTGTAGTGACTCCACACACTGTGGAAGCTTTCAGCTATCTATGGTAAAGTAATGACAAAATATCTTATTCCAAAGTCAGACTAGCTCCCAGGGGAAACTAGCAGAAGCTTATGTCTTGATTACACAGAGAGACACTTCTGACATCACTGATGCAAAATTACTTTTTCTTCATTTCAGCTGCACGCATGGATTTCTTTGACTCTTATTACACTGCATGGACTACTTAAGCATGAGGTCAGTTTTCATATTTCCTGCAGTTACTGTGAACACAGCAAACAGTCTGACGTGAGAAGACACTTGGGTGGTATAAATAAAAAGTAATTGTTGTTGCTTGATGTCATAACTGCTGCAGATCTGGACTAATCATGTCTACATTATTTTAATAGTTAGTTAGTTTGTGTGTTTGCGAGCACCATGTGCTATTTCCAGCTGGCATATGAACTCAGCGGATGAACCCAGATCAGCTGTTTGTCCTCTAGGGAAGGCATCCTGACTCATCTGATTGGCCAGCAGCTGTGTGTCACAATGTGTATGTATATGTGTGAATGTATACGTGTGAATGTATGCCTGTTTGCGTCTGTGTGCCTGTGCTTGCGCGAGTAGGCGAGGAACTCATTAATCTAAGTTGCAGAAGCAGGACATAGCTGTAGTAGGGTACTTGAAGAAGTGGCAGTCAGCCTGGACTTCTTTGAGGCTACTGTAGCTGGAGCGAGGAAAAAAAAGAGAGGGGGGAAAAAAAGGTGCAACTATTAATGATTAGACACCAGGCAGAGGACTGACGTGACGACCAGAATAATAAGTGTGAAAAAGTGAATCCACTTTTTCCACCTGCAGAGAATCTTGAATGTGCGATGAAGATTTTGCGTTTGCATTATTATGACATAAGCCATAACTGGCTTACAATACTTTGTATGACATGGCCACTGTCAGAAAGTGCTTCTGCGGCTCAGGGGGAAAGGCAGGGGTGTAAATGGGGAAGGACAAATGTGAGAGGGAGGGTTTGGCAGAGGGGGAAGAGGAGGATGCATTGGTTTAGTTTGGGAGGCTCGCCTCCATTAGGTACCATTAGGTATGGACATAAAGACTTCCATTTTGGGAAACAGCCATCTCTGTCTTGTTTTGTTGTGTTTTATAGTGAGGGTCAGGAGTCACATAAATCCTAGTTATTAGCTGCAGGGCTTTCTCTCTGCTCTGCCTCCATGTTCTCTGTATGACTGTCTCTGGTCCTGTAGCTGCTGGGTAGGTAAAGAAATCTGCACGTTCAGTCCATTTGTGTACATCTCTGGCAAAGATCTATTAGCCCATGCTAGACTATTTTCCCCATTGTAATAAACATTTTACATTGAAAAACAGCTAATTTAAATATAATGCTGGAATGCAGCAGTGCCCTTGTTCTTATTCGTTAATTTGTCACTAAGAATATTTCTGTAAAGAAAATCAAAACAAAAGCAGAGCTGTATTGAAATGATTGATCACAGTAGGGTTTGTTTGTTTGTCTGAATAAAGATAAGACACTCAGACTGGGTATGAGAGTACACACAACAGTTTTAAGAGATTCTTTTTTACAGCCCATCTGCAAGTCAGATGTGTGAAGGTAAAACCTTATTTTCTATGTGTCACACACACAAGTACACCTACTCAAGTACTGTACTTTACCTTATTAACATTGAAGCAGTTTTATTTTATAGGCATTTTCCGAGTTTTAACATCTGCTTAGATGTTCTAGAGCAGAATCACAAAATCGTAATACCAAATTACATGTACACAAGTTATCACCCTACTTGAATTCACCTGTGAAGTTTTCACATACTTCATGTACAAACCTGATGTCGTATCAGCCTTGCGTGAGATAACAGCGTATTATCATATGTGAAACACATACTAACACGTGGAATATGAGGGTTGTGTATTCCATTAAACAATTTCCACGTGTGTCGCTTCAGAGCAGAGCCTCATACTGATGTGTTAGATTTAGGATTGCTCTTCTGTGCTGTGTGTAACAAGATTGTTTGTCCGTGTCACTCACAGCAACAGTAGGCTTATATTTTGTCTGTTATGTCCCATGGCATACCGGGAGCAAGATGTCTCTCTCCATCCTTTGTAGCGAGTGTGTGTGTGTGTGTGTGTGTGTGTTCACTGTGTTAAGGTGCTACCACACTGTCTGCTCTCTGTCAGCATCGCTTCCCTTGGGCATCAGTGTTTTCCTCACAGCTCCACTCAGCTTTAACAACATGCCTCCACAGAGGCGTCAAGACCCTGAACAACAACAGCAATTGTAATTGCATTTGTATGTGTGATTGTGTTTGGAGTGTGTGTTCACGGAGGGACAGAGTGTCTTGCTTGTGTGTCTTTGTGGTTCTATGTGTGTGTGTGTGTGTGTGTGTATTTGCTTCCTCTCATGCGTTTTTGCTGTATGTGTGCTCGTTTCAGAGCAGGTTTGTTCATTAGGTCTGTGGGGAGGTATGCTTTCTGCTGACTTTGTTGGGTTCAAAGCCTGAGGCTCATACTGATCAATAGTATCCCGGACCCACCACGTCTTTGTGCAGCTGATTGGCTCTCTGCATGGCAGGCAGCTACAGCTTAACAGCGGATAATTATACGTCAATATATTACTCTCATCTTTCTAGGCATGTTTTGGACACACCCTCAATCACTCGGAATGTGCGTGAAATTCTGGTTTTCCTCTGCAAACTCGGAAAACACTAAAAATGCACTGCTTTATTCTTGTGCATGTAGAAAACAGTGACATCAAAGGAAATCTTATTACAGCATGGTGTGCCATCATCATCAGATATTGGAGAGCCAAACCAACAGATGTGTTTTCCAGGTGACAGTTAGCAAGTTGCCAACAAAGAATTGATGATGTGTCAGGAGTCAGTGTACGATATGGCAGATAGGAACTCAAATTTATATTTCTCTCAGTCAATGATCGATGATTCCTATTCATTTATTTTTCTTTTTTGTCTCTGGAGGGGCAGAAAGCTCTCTAAAACATTATTTTGTCCTGCAGACCTCTTATACATGCTGGGGATGTTAGTTAAATATCAGCACTGGCTAACCTGCAACGCTCTCCTCAGGTCTGGATGACTGTCTCCAGCAATACGTGAAGAGTTTCGAGCGGGAGCAGATGGGGGGGGAGCAGCTGCTGCACATCACCCATCAGGAGCTGGAGGAGCTGGGCGTCACCAGAATAGGACATCAGGAGCTCATCCTGGAAGCTGTCGACCTCCTCTGTGCCCTGGTCAGTCTGCCTCTGTTTCTTGCTTACATTATTTCTCTCAGTCGATAATACCTTGGAAGAACTGACGCATATGCAAGTCCTGGACGTGTGTGTTATTGTGTGTAATAGTGTGTCATAGTGTTGGTCAGATATACTGGATTGGAATCAGACTGCCATAAGCCAAAAATTATGGAGCCACAAAACTGATAAAGGCAGTAAAATGTTAGCACACAAGTCAAAACTATAACATAATACATGAATAAATAATGCTTAGTTAAGTAACATTAGCTTGCTAACTTTGTGTTATCTCTGATGCTAAAGTGTGCAGTATATGGATGATTAACATTACGTGCACTGCCATTGAAGTGAAATAAGAGTAAGATAAATTACGTTTTAATACATTACAATACAAATACAATACAAAGACAAAAAATTAAATACTTTTGTCATTTTTCTTTATTTAACTATTATTTATTGATTCTATTGACTGTCCTGTTACACGAAATTGGTGGTTTTGATTGTCCTATATGCCAAGATAATATAAGAATTATCACTAAATCTCTAGATTTAACACAACATAGGGCCAGATACTGAACCCAAAATATTTTTGCTTTGCCAGTGGAAATGAGTCCATAGCACTGAATGTACAAGTACAGAAAGTCAAAAGCCTCAAATGTCTGGTCAGATTTAGAATCTAAAGAATCACACCATCATTTAAAACGACAACATATTGTGGCACAACCAATTAAGTGTAATGGTTTAATTTTAATGATAAATGGATTCGCTCGTTGAGTTCAACTTTGGTAAACTTTGGCACATGGTGCTGACCAGTAGCAAGCTGCAAGCTGGCGGTACTGACCTTTGTGGGAATGGAGAACAATGGAGTACAAAATGGAGGAAGCTAGCATAGCTGCACCATCCTCTTATATTTTTCCCTCCTCTGTTGGTGTATAAACTGCTCTACAGAGGAGGACTGGTTTGCAGGCAGTTATGCAACAGGAGTCGATGGTACAAATATATCTTTTTGATTAAACTGTGTGAATTTATTCTCCATTTATGAGATTTTCCCCTCTTTTATTGAATGAAATATATGTACAATCCCAAGAACAAATGCCAATAAAGAAAAGTAAAGTACAGAGAAAACATGAGGAAGCTTGCATGCTGCATGCTGCTTGCATGTTCCCAGCTGGCTCATGTGTTAGCGATTAGCTTGCCAGCTACAGCTGATTAAAATCAAAATGCCAAATTTAGGCAAAGTTTTTGTTCAGCTGCTTGTCTTCACCAGTACTTGACATTTGTGAATATTGGCTTCTTTTGTTAAATAAACACGTTTTTTTTGCAGAAAACATATAAGATATCAAAGACAAAATATTGTTTTGGTTTTGAAAAATTCCAACCATCCCCAGCCTTAATATCTGCCATATATCCACTATCAGTATTTAAGAATACATTTTATGCATAAATAGGTTGTAAAGAGGATTTATATAAAAAAATATATAAGATGAATATTTTGTCTCTTTGGCAGAATTACTTTAAGTTTAAATTTGAGTCTGATTAGTTGTGATTCATATAACTGCTACAGAAATGACCACAATAGTAAGGTAGAAAGATTTATGCTTTGGTTGTTGTTTATTTTCCCCGACCAGTTATTGATATTGGCTTAAGAAATGGCTGGAAAAATCCTCTGTCATTTGGGCCCTGCTTTGTGTGTACTGCCTCGGTCACTGCTGACTGTATGTGCAGTGGCCCTGCTCAGGATTAGGGAATTAGAGGGAATTAGGTGCTACTCTCCCAGGGAGTGAACGAGAGAGAGAAGAGGGGAGAGTGAGAGGGAAAGGGAGAGGAAGAGGGAGAGAGAGAGAGAGAGTATGTAGAAAGTATGCAGGATGCACCTTATCTCCCAGGCACACATGGCTGGATTAGTTGGGGCGGTTTGAATGTGTGTGTGAGTCTGTGTATGAGTGTGCATATGCGCACATGCCTGTGTGTGTACTAATCAGCACCTCTTTTCATTCAAACGTTCCAGCATGGGAATGAGTGTCCCAGAGCAGCAATCACCATATGTCCTGGAACTGGACACACACACACTACGCACACACATACAGATGCCAGGTAGACAAGGCGTATCACTGAAACTACTGCTGTGACTAGTCTTAAAGGATAATTCCAGTTCATTACAACTTGGGTCCTACTTTTTTTCGAAGTTTTAGCTGTCATTCCTATCAGATTTAATAGCACTGTACCCACCAAGTTAATTGCTGAGATCTGGGAACACGTCTGGGAAAGAAGCAGTCAGACAATCAGATCCAAGTTGGCCAAATTTAATTTGGAAGAACAATCGAAGGTGAACAGTAAAATGCTACCCAAACTGTCATCAATCACATTTTACAGACAGACTTCATGGTTTAACTTTGAGCTATACCAAATTTGCCATAGGTGTGTGCACATACAGTTTTCATGCATATTACTGACATTTTGGGTATGCTCACTTGTGGTTTAGATGGCTAAACTGTTGGTTGGTTTACAGCTTGTCTGATCATGCCACTGTTCATTTATTATCCCATTGGGCTTTGTTGTAGCGAAGTTGCAGTATTCCAAGACCTTGATTAGATTACTTTGTTGAGTTAAATGTTTTCATAATCAATAAAAATGAAGGACAAAACTACAAAAATAAGACCCAAGTTATAATAGAACAGAATTATCCTTTAAGGTGGCCTCGGGAAAGCAAATATCGGATGTTCTCCTACCTCTCATTAACTGTAGTCTCCAGGTAACAAAGGGACACAGCTCTATAGTACCTGTAGACACTGTGAATATTGGGATAATAGAGCACTTTGGATAATAGAGCACTGTCATCAGCAATATAATCCATCATAAGGAAAGCACAACCCTGTTCTCCTGGCTCCACCATTCGGACCTTTTGTGGCCTTGGATCAATGCAAGTTTCAAGCGCTGACTGAGCTTTCAGTCTCGCTGTAAATGTGGAAAGGTCCCTTTTATGTCTGTGCGTTCGGGTTTTTGCCCCAAGCATCTATGCTAAGTAGGTTTCTGTGGGTGCAGTGAGTTTTCAGCAAGATGTGCTGGGAAATGGGCCTAACTGACTGCTCATCCCAAAATCTGAATTGAAAGACATGCATTCACATAGACTTGCGTTCACATACACATAGGTGTCATTGTATTGAAGGTACCTAAAAAGTGTAAAACCTGAGCAATTAAAACACCTACATTTAAAAAATGCAGCAGAGGACTGCAAAAATACCATTCTTAGTTTTTCGCTATAGCAGCCAGGCCAGAGTTTTGTGCAGATCTATTGATTATAGCAGCTAGCATACTGTGCACAGCTAGTATTTTTATAATCAAATTATAAGAAAATCTCAGGTAACTTCTGTGTATCATATTTTTAAAACTTGTGGTAGTTTAGACAAAGTAATACTTTCACAGATCACACTGGCACCTGGCTGAGTACTGCTTACCTCTCACTTTATGTCTCACTCTCTGGGTCAGCTGGTGAGGCTGGGATTAGCTTTGTACATTCAAGGAGTCCTTGTGGTGTCCCCCAAGGCTCAATTTTAGGGCCACTTCTCTTTTCTATCTATCATAATATGACTAGCTAATGACACTGGACAAAAGGCAGAGAGACACCCTTTACCTCTCACAGTCTGTTAGGCCTAATACACAGACAAACACATTCATATCTATCAATATGGTAGACCTGGGGGCATAATGAAACCAGAGCAATTGGAAGAAAAGTCATGACAGGATGTTCTGCTGCTACACCAAAATATCTTACAACTTTACTCTTAAAAATGTAGCAAAACTGAAACTTGGCATAATCCATGGTAATAATTAGGTAGCTTTATTATGTTTGTGACTATGCCCTGATTCTACGTTCTGCTTTTTTTCTGAGAAAATGATTCATGTCGTCATCTCCTCTCTTTCACAGAGATGAGTCAGCTATCTATGTCTGTTCCTTTCCAGTGCTCCTCTGTGTGACTCAAAATTGAATTTTAAACCCTGTTGGTTATGTGAAAGTTATTGAATAGTTGGCCATAATTTATATTTCTAGTTCTTTTGATCTTCATTTGAACATTAAAGCTAATTAGACCGATTTCCCATATAGGAAAGATTAAATGAATGTTGAATGTTATCCTAGTCCGTGAAGTAGCGTCCCCCATTATCATCTGACCTGTCCTTTGTTGCTGTTTGATTGGCAGGTGTGTGTGCATGTATGTTTGCCTCCTTTTTGTGCAAGTAATTTTAGTCTTACTGCTCTGTCTCATTATGATCTGTTTTTGTTATAGCACTTTGTTTGATGTTTGTTTAGTTTTTTCTCTAGTTGTTGATTTCTCAAGGGTAACACTATCTGAATTACAACACTTTGTTTGAAACAATCCCCTAAAAAGGTAATTACAGTGACGCATTGTAATTCAAACATGTGCCGCTTCATAATTTATATTCTGTTTTGAATCATCTGAAAACAGCCCTTGTTATGTGGCATTCAAGGGACAAAAACATTGGTATAATTTTTAATCCAGTGCCCAATAGCAGAACATTATAGCTGGACTTGGTTTGGGTATATAAGACAAACCAGCAGTAAGGAATGTAAAATGTACTCTTTATACAAAGCTCATCTGCCCGAGTTGAGCAGTGAGCCCAGATCATCCAGCTGAGTGAAACACATACACAATCAACAATGTCTTGATTAATAGTGGTTAGACACACTACTGTGTCTAACTTTGCTGTGTGTTCTCTTTCATCCTGCTCTTACCCTACCCCCCTGCCCCCCTATATTTTCTTTTTTTCTCTCTCTACCCAACCGGTCGAGGCAGATGACCGCCCACCAAGAGCCTGGTTCTGCCTGAGGTTTCTGCCTGTTAAAAGGCAGTTTTTCCTTGCCAC
>JAVQJF010032608.1:0-21843 GCA_036023855.1 Gadopsis marmoratus
ATTGTTGGGTCTGTACATATAGAGTTGGCTTGGACTTGCTCTATATTAACAAGTGCTATGAGATAACTTTGTTATGATATAGCGCTATATAAATAAAATTGAATTGAATTGAATTAAAATCAACTCTATGCATTTGATATTGTACAATGACAAGTTCATGTTTACACTACAGACATTATCTGAATGTTTACCAGTGTACATGAAGGTATCTGGCTAACACATAAGGTGTCTGTTTATGTCAGCAGATAATGGTTTACTGATTATTAGCTGGATGGGGATTGCTTACCAAAGTCATGTGAGCTGGACTGCACCATGGTCTCCAGCTTGTAAACCTTTTGTCTGAAATATAACAGAGCAAATAAAATCAGTGGCATGTATGTGATCGATCTCTAAGCTTTTGCTGCCATGGAAAAGGACCTTCAGGTTAGGGTGCTTGTAGCAACATACGTCAACATTAAAGCTTTGTTTATCTTCAGTTTTAAGTAAACATACCTGAGACCTGTGTACATCTTGGCTTACCTGAACAGACCAAAGAGTAACTTTGTAGATTCCACCAGCGCTGTCTCTGTTACCCAGGGGAAGCCAAAGATCTCCACAGTATCTGTCTCATACTCTGCGGGGGCCGGATCAAGATGCAACAGCAGCCTACAGAGTGGATGCAGTCCCGTCAGTTAAGACTTTATTTGCTAAGGTTTTTCTGAGACTGCTGCCACCCCATTACAATGGAGGGGATTGAAATTTCCTTTAATGTGCTCAAAGCATCAAAAACTGACATTTGAAATCAAATCTGCAGCAGTGTGTTTCCAGAAAAATTACCCAGTTACTCCACAGATGTCGCTGTCAAGTTTTCACTGGAGCCATTTCTCTGGCACAAAATATTTTTGTGACAATGGTGAACTGACAGATACTGTACCGTTTTAAGGAGCCTCTAGCAGTGTAACCCTCTGTGGAGAGTGATCCAGAGGGATCCTCCTTTGTTTCAGAGCAGCAAAAGCATGGCGGTTGGGATGGAGTCAGCTCACACAGGCTGTCTGCTGCGAAGGGAGAAACTGGCGGGGTGAGGGACTGACTGAAGTCGTCTGCCATGCTGCCAGTGCAGAATCAGTATCACCTTTTCAACAACAAAAAAACAACATTGTGTCGAGACATTACAAGATTGTTACACAAAACTGAGGCAACATGTTGCAGTAAGTGCAGACAAAAGTAGCAGGCAGATGTACTATACAAAAGCAGATTACTACCACCACCCTCAGCACTGGCTCCCCCCAAGGCTGTGTGCTGAGCCCCCTCCTGTTCACCCTGCTGACACATGACTGCGCTACAAAACATTCGAGCTGTCATATCATGAAGTTCACGGACGACACAGCAGTGGTGGGGACGCATAACCAACAGCGATGAGTCCAAATACAGAGAGGAGGTGGAACACCTGTACCGTTGGTGCAGAGATAAGGACCTCTGCCCCAATGTGACAAAGACTAAAAAGATGATTGTGGATTTCAAGAGGGATGGACATATCCACCCTCAGAGGAGCAGCTGTAGAAGTGGTTTCCAGCTTCAGGTACCTGGGCGTACACCTCAGCATGGACCTCACCTGGAGAAACAACACTTCCTGTTTGGTTAAAAGGGACCACCAGCGCCTCTACTTCTTTCGGAGGCTGAGGCGCTCTGGGATTGGGAGTACAATTCTGACTTCCTTTTACAGGTGTGTGGTGGAGAGTGTCCTTTGCTCCAGCATCCCTGTGTGGCACGGCAGCTGCAGAGAAGAAGGCTCTGCAGAGGATCGTGGGGTGACGTCTGCCCACCACCACAGACATTTACATCAACAGATGCAGGAAAAGGGCCACAGGCATCCTAAAGGATGCCACCCACCCGGCACATTCACTCTTTGCCCCTCTTCCCTCAGACAGGAGGCTGCGGAGCATCCAGAGCAGGACCACCAGACTGAGGAACAGTCTATAAGACCGCTGAACTCTGGTGGTGCTCTGTAGTTCCCCGCTGACCTGAAACAGGGACATGTGCAATACAGGCCATTCAGCCGACTGGACTTTGTGTATTTAATTGTTGGCTTTTAACCGGACCTGAGTGCTTAATTTCGTGCCGCCTCATGTGGATAGTGTAGACTGGTATGGCAATAGAAACCACTGAAACCTTGAATTAAACATGAGCGTACTATTCACAGCAACATAACGTTACGTTACATTACATATCGCTATACTATACTGTATATCTAAGGCAGTGCTACACATTGAAGAACATTGCAATACAGTACACGCTACAGAACGGTGTAGCCGCATTACGGCTAAATCAAACTGAAGCTGTCGTCCATCTGAGATGCATCATGTTTCACTTACATAACCTCCGGTCCACATAAATAACACAGCTACTTCACAAGGCAGCGTAAAATTACCCGCAGCACTTCTCAAAGGTCAGTGCTCTCCACAACGCGTGCGTGCGTGCGTACTGCTAGCAACTAAGGCGACACCATGATAGTATTTGCGCTAACGTCATGTTCCAGTAGTCCCTGCTTAATACGTCGAATGCGCAGTTTGGCCTCAGCGAACTGAAACTGCAGGGTTTCTAACAGGGAAACTAAGCACAGCGGCGCCCGCAGAAACACGAAGGTTATCGAAACATTGACAAACCTTGTATTTCGGCTTCTTACGCGGCGCGATATTCCGTAAGCATAAAGCAAATATCCCTTTTACATCGCCGTCATTGCTCTGTTGTTTGGGTGTTCGGTCGCTCCCGCGCGTCCACACCACGCATGCGCGCGCTCGCCCCGCGCCCGGTGATTGGCCCGAAGTTTCACTGTGGGCGTGGTCGTGACGTGTCGCTCGTGACGTGTCGCTCGTGCGGGCAGGAAGCGCGCGCTGCTGCCCTGCTTGTGTCAGCGTCTTTATTCCTGGAGAGGTCAGCTTTACAGACCATCAAACGGCAGCGTTGAGCATAATTTGAAGTTTTTTAATTAGTAAAAAAAATTAAATGTTTATTTGGTTTTGAACACATTGTTACAAAGTTGAAGTCTGGCACCAAAAATACGGAAACACGCGATGAATCCTGCTCAATATGTCAAATATGTACACGTTTTATATTACACTCGTGTTGCTAATAGGGCTTTTTATGCACTTAATAAGATCACCTGCTCCATGCCATGACTTTTCTATGTCAAAGTCGCTTCTTGGCTTCTTGCCCCCCCCCTCCAGTCTCACTGCAGGGGTCTCGGCCAAATGATTACAAAATAATGCCGAGGTTTAGGTAGAATTTTTATCCACGCTAACCCTAATTTCCATATGCAGATCTGTCTCTCCCAACAGTCCCTCTCGCCATCACACCATTTCTTGCATTCTAATGCATTCTCACATCTTTACAAAATCCACCCTTCCTCCACGCGCCGTGGATGTGCTCGTCTTGTCGACTTGACAGTTCGTTATTTCTGCACGTTTGACCTGTCCAGCGAGGAGGTGCACGATAGATGCGGTGTTTTGCATGCTCTAATTTGCTCGTTTTATTAGCGGGAGTCAGTGGAGACAATAAAAAAATGGACGCGCCGGGAGATTTCTTTCTCTGCGAAGCATCGACCTCCCGCTTTCAACAGGAGGCAGTCCGTCTGTGTGATGGCTCTGGATGGGAAAGGTAAATGCTTTTTCTGTTCCTCCGCTACAAACTCATTCAATCCTTTCTAGGCGCTGTGGTACATGGACGGAGTCAGATTGGAACCTGTTTCATCCCCCCTCCCCTCGCCCTCAGATGTAGCCTCGTTTCCAGGCTTTGATGCACTAGACCAGGTTGGATTTTGTTGAAAATCACAATTGAAAACTCAGGACTAACATTTTGATGACTGGAAACTTGATTCAGACCATTGTCTGGATGCATGTACTATTAATCCAGCCCACCCTCTTGTATCATCACCAACATATGAACGGATCCCACGCCTTCAATGGATGCAGTGGGACTTATGTTAAGGTATGGACCCTTTTCACTGCAGACATTTTGACATGTCGAATCGGGGAAAGCACAGGTGTAAGTAATAACATCAAGGACGGCTAGATTCCATAAAGTGTCCCAGTAAGCCATGTCATTGAGTGAGCATACACAATACCAAAGCCCTGGAACTGTCCTTCCTAAATGGAATGCAGCCATCATTAATGTCATTAATTCCACCTGTGCTTTTACAGCTTTGCTAACTCAAAATGTCTGCAGTGACAAGGGCTTGTGTTAGGATGACATGCATCTTTTTGAGGCTTACTGATAAAATTAATGAACTGAATGTGTGTAAAAGAATGCTGTAGCCAACATATGGGTAACTACCAACAGACTACTACAGAGGCTACATCTGTTGACATTTAGCCCCACTGTGAAATGAAGCAATAGTCACAAACATACACCCACACAGGTGCCTGAGTTGGATAGTCGGTCTAGACCTGCTCTATATGAAAGAGTGCCGTGAGATAGCTTTGTTATGATATGGCGCTATATAGTATATAGTACTGTATATATAAAACTGAATTAAGCCCTCACGCAGGTTGTAGTTGGGTGGAGCTATACTGAGGATTGACCTTTTTTTCTAATTGGAGTTTTAACTTGGGGAAAGTAGGAAAAGCACAGGTATAAGTAGCATCATTAACAATGACCCAATAAGCGGAGGCATAAAACTATAGGGTAATATAAGGGTAGTAACAGTCAACAACATAAATTAATGCTTTAATAAATTATACAATGTTTATTAAATTTCCTAATTTAAGCCTTTTAAAGTGTGTGTGTATATGAAAATCTTACATTATGCTTTAACCCAGCATTTCCAATTCCATTTTAAGATGTGAGATGGGTGTGTCCATGTACTTCTAGGACAATGACTGATCCAGGGTGTGTGTGTGTGTGTGTGTGTGTGTGTGTGTGTGTGCGTTACATCAGTGGAGCAATTGACTTTGTGGCTAGCTAGCTTACCTGAAAACACTGGTAGATAAACACAACCCTTTCAGCTAGCTGCAGCTAACTTTCTTCATAAAACTACACCAACCAGTGCAGGTGTAGTTTCCTTTATCTCCTGATGGACCTTTTCATGGCAGACATTTTGACTTGTCAGCGCATGGATGTATAAAGAGAACTGGAGGCGGAGCCCTGCTCCTCGCTGCTAAGTGGCACATAAAGCCAAAAAGGTTTGACTTCCTGGCTATAAAATTACCCGGAACCTCTACATAGCTTCCGCATTGTGCAAGAGCAAGCACACTAGCTTTTCCTTTAACCCTGCCTCCCAACCGCTTGGCATCAGGCTCACTCACATGAATGGCTGTGACTTTATAACTCTGAATTATATATCTGATATTTATGCAATTTGCAACTTTTAGGACATAAGGAAAATGTACAGTAAGTGCTTGTACTGACTAGTTGTTGTACCTCAAAAAACAACCTCTGTTGATATACAGACGTCTCTTTCACAATGTAAGTCTATAGGGGAAAAAGTCTGCTGGGGCCAGTCTGCATCATGTGACAGACCCGGAAGTTGTAATTACACAGTTTGGCCACTATGTCAAATTGGCTTTAAAGCCTGGCACACTTCCTGGTGGCTTGTGTCAAAGCAGGAACAGCACAGGTGTAAGTAATATGGCCCCATTCCATTAAGTGTCCCAGTAAGCCAGGTCATTGTGTGAGCATACACAATGCCAGAGCCCTGAAACTGGAGCCCTTTAATGAATGCAGCCATCATTAATGATAATTCCACCTGTGCTTTTCCTGCTTTTGACAAATCAAAATGCCTGCTGTGGTTCCCCTCACTGCTAACTTTGTAGTCACACCAATAAAGGGCCTTAACAACCATTTTGCAACAGATTTGTTGACTATTCTGTAGTTCTTTTCACCAAGCTGTATGAAATTCTCAATATCGCTGACTCGACATAACAGCTAGGAGGCTGACGTGAACTGTTCTTCTGACTTTGCTGCTTGTAATTGTCTGAACAAATGTCATGAATGCAGCATTAGCCCCTTGCTCAAGGACACTTAAGCATTGCATTATGTCTCAGTTGAGCATTTATCCCAACTGTTGCAGGCAAAGACTAGTTGGATAGAGTTGTTAGAGCACAATTGTAGGACGCTGACAAAAATCATTGGATGTACTGTATAATGTTGCTGTGTACAGGGAAGCTATGTACATTGCTATTGACACTGAACATCCCCTACACTCTGAATACGAGTTAATGCATTCTGGACAAGTCTAAAGGACACTTTTGGTAAACAAAAAGGTGTGTGTGTACTCTATGTGGATTTTTTGTGTTATGTGAAATCAATATAATAATAAGACAGAATGGAAAAAGATTTCAATTCTTTACATCAGCTTTTGCTCATTGCTGATGATTGTGTTAATTTGCCTATCTTTACTGACAATAATAAATAGTAAAAACATGTATTTTTACTGTGCTTGTCTTGTTCAGGAGACATATATTTTCTGCTCTGGTGGGACAATAAAGCTGTATTCTACTGTGAATGCTTGCTAACACGAAGACTTGGGACTCCAATTAAAGGATGTGTAGTGCTTGGCCCCAATGTCATTCCAAACTTCTGACAGCCATCTATAAGTTTGGTCAGAGTAATAATATGGACCATGTAAAATAATGTTATCCTATGACCGGTAGTTTGACCTCTGGGATACAATTCCACCATTAACTCCCCCTCTTTAAGGAGTACAGTCATAGGCCTGTAATGACTTTGCATAATGACTTACATTCTTTTTTTCATTGGGTCTGCTTTCTAAAAGATCTGTATTGTACAGGGGAGAGTGCTAGTCCCTTTTATCTTCAGAAAAAAAAAACCCTTGTGGCTACAGTTTGATCAATTAAACTCCTGAAAGGGCCCCCCTCCTTTCAATCCTGCCTGAGAGGAATATAAAGTTATCAGTCTTCCCAAGCGATATGAGGACGGAAATAAGTAGTTTGTCTATAAAAATGTCCAGGTACTTTATCAGCATCCCAGTAGGCCCTGCGGCCCTGACACTGTTCAATGTGGCTCTCTTGTACTCCAGTCTCATGTGCTCTCCCTTCCTCTCTATCCTGTCTACTTAATCTCTGCCCGAGGCCCGCTCCTCCTCGCTGGGTGGGGTGTGCGCTGCCGGCCCCTGCACCTCATTGGGATTGACTGGGGCCCGGGCCCCAAGTGAGGTTATCGATTTCAATCAGCGGCTTGGGAGATTGGAGCTGAATGATGCTGTAGACTTTAAACGGTGGTCAGCTGTACTGTTTGTTGTTTGGGGGGGGGCGTCGCTGCAGGAGTCACCTCTTCGATTCTGAAGTTAGATAAACTTACAAACAGAATTTTATATAGAGTGAGAGATCTTTTTTATTGTACGTCACTGGGTGCATTTGGGGAGTAGAATGGCCCAAATACACTCAAAGTAGAGCTTTCACATCATTAGGTCATTAGGTGTAGGGCTGCAACTTACAATTGCTTGTTAAGTATTATATACTTATATATTTTTTTTTTTTCTCATTTGTACAAAGTCTTAAATTGAACCATTTATTTTCAAGATTAGGAATACGTTTCAATTAGACTACTTGAAAAGTACTTGATTTTTCAACATAATCTGGTTCATCATGTAAACCGTGATATTTAGTTTGTCGTCTCCTGGAATTATAACAATTTAAATGTGATAAAGGTTTTGAATGTCTGAAAATGTATGACTTGGACACACATACCCCCATAACCCCCACTCTCTCACAAGGGCTCTACACGTTATATTAATGCAAGGCCCAAGACAATTTGAATTGCTTACTGTGAGCTTTGCACATCCCGTAGCTAATGCTTGCACACCTTGCACATGTGTACAGCTCTAATATCCATATTACTGTAAAGTTTGTTTTTTGTTTCAAATTTTTATCTTTATCTTATTTTACTTAATTTTATCTTATTTTACTTATTGTTATATTCATATTTTTATTGCTCCAACACACCAAAGCAAATTCCTGTATGTGAGAATGTACTGGCAATAAACCTGTTTCTGATTCTGATTCTGGTCTATGTACCTTGTGTGACGCCTGGTCACATAACCTCGGGAAGTAGCACACAGTACAAGCCGATTTCAATGGAACATGTCCTTTATTCAAGACAACATAAGGAGTCTCTCTCTTCAGGCTTGCCTTTGGGGGGCCTCAGGCCATGCCGTGCAGGGTCCCAGCGTTGGCGTTTCGTCTCCGGCTGACCGAGACGCCATCGCTTCCTGCAGTCAGGCTGGTAGGTGCAGGCCTCACTCCAACCTGCAGCTGTCTCCTGGGGTCCCCACCAGTTTCCCCAGAACCTAAAGTCAGCTGTGGGGCAGACCTCTGCTTCCGCTCGCCTGTCCCCCTCGGCTGCCGTCATCTGTCCTGTGGCGATTTGCTGTTACGCACCACTTTGGTCAACATCCTGCGACGTTTCTGTCTTCTCCTCACTGTCCGTCGTCTCCGCTGCCTTACTTTCTGTTGTGCCCACAATTGCCAGAACATGGGGCAGTCACGTCCAATCAGGACTGGGACCGGCAACATCTCGAGGAGTCCCGCCTGCACCTCAAAGGTCCCTCTGTCCATCCGGATCTCAACCAGGGCGGTCGGGCACTCACGGGTGTCACCATGAATACAGATGACTTGGGTTGGGTTGCCTCGCTCGCCTCGGACCAGATTGGGCCTCACGAGGGTGACATTGCTGCCTGAGTCCAGCAGCGCTTCCGTTCTCTGTCCGTCTACCCACACGATCAGGTCGTGTTCCTGCTCGTTACCATCGACCCCGTTCGTGGTCAGGTAGCTGTCGGTAGGCATCTCCTCCTCGATCCCCGGGCAATCCTGCGCCAAATGTCCTCTTCGGCCGCATGCGAAGCGCAGTTGCCGTCCAGGCGACCGGGCCGGTTCTGTCGGCATGGTGTGGGGGACTGTCGGTGGAATATCCCATGGTTCAGGCCGCTGCTCTGGCCGGTCATCCCAGTGCTCTGGTCCGTCAGGCTGCTGGCCTTCCTCCTGACTGCCTCTCATCATATCCACCATGGCCTGGTGGCTCTCCAACCACGTGGTCAGCTCCTCCACCGATGCTGGGCTGCTCAGGTACGCGTCTCGACTGGTGTCGGTCGGCAGGGCCCGCATACACCGATCCATTACCAGACGGTCAATGGCAGGCAGACCCTCTCCGGAGGTCAGCCAGTCCCTGGTCAGGCGCCCCAACTCGGCTACTTGCGGCCGCGCTGGTGCCGTGGCATCGTATGTCCACTCATGCAAGCGCAGTGCCCTCGTCTGTAGGCCATACCCGTACCTTGCCAGGATTGCTGCTTTCAGCATCAGGTAATCCCCTGCCTCGAGGTGGGTCAAGTCCTGACAGGCTTTTTGGGCCTCTCCCATCAGAAAGGGGCCCAGGATCCTCTCAAAGACCTCTAGGTAGGCTTCTACATCATCCTCCCCAGTCTGTTTGGTCAACAATCGTCTGGGGTCCTGGGGTCTCTCTGTCCCTGTTAGGAATTGGCCGATATTGGCCATGGAGTCCTGTAGGGCTCCCAGGCTTTGAGCCCATTGAGCCTGAGCTTGAGCCTGAATCAGGTGGTTTAGTGCCTGCTCCATGGTATCAGGTCTATCCCACAACACGGCGTATCGAAAAACACGGCTGTATGAAAAAACGTTTGGGCGAGCTCACGGTGTCCGCATCCTCCACCACTTGTGACGCCTGGTCACGTAACTTCAGGTAGTAGTAGTACTCAGTACAAGGCGATTTCAACAGAACATGTCCTTTATTCAAGACACTCTTCGGGCTTGCCTTTGGGAGGCCTCGGGCCATGCCGTGCATGGTTTAATCGCGTAGTTCCTCCTTTTGTCTTTTGTCGCTCAAAGCCTTCTCTCCTTTGAACTCTCCGGACTCGATCCTCCCTTGATCGCGTAGATCCTCCTTTGACTGCTGGTCTCTGCTTACCCCATCGGCGGCAGCCAGGTTTTCCTTGTTTGCTACCAGTGTGTGAAATGTAGACTACCGACCCTACCCTCCGTCTGCCACACTTGGAAGTTCTTGAATTTTACTAGTTAAAACACTGTAAACACAAACAGCAAATATTCACAGTTGAGAGGCTGGAACCACAGAACTTTGAGCTTTTTTGCTTAAAACATGACTTCAACAACAACAACGATAACCAACATAGTTGGTGACTCACTTTGTGCTGATTGACTAATCAATGAATCTAGTTGCAGCTGTAACTATATGCAGCCTTTTTAGTACAACTGACTGAATACAACAATTGCTTTCCTAATTACAGTCAATATAAACTAATATGTGTGTGTGTGTGTGTGTATAAATAAATTGACCAACTTCACAGATCAAGAGTAAATGTTAGTTGCATAATCTGGGGGAAGGAGTGGGAGTTTAAGCAGTTAATGTTAATGTTAATGTCAATACTGCCTTCTTCCTAGAGTTCACTGGGTGCTTTTCTTGTTGAGTAGACAACTGAGACGAGTGAGGTGACAACTTTTTGTTCCATCATCGTTCACAGGAAAGTGCAGGCAAAAAGAGAAGACTGATAAAGTTCCTGTTTTGCTTAAAGAGGGAAGTCAGTTCACACAATGAGAGCGCCGCTGTTTTTCTGCTCTCAGAAGCATTTGCATTAAGGCCAGGAGATTAAACGTGTGGGTTGGGAACTGGAGAGAGTGTGTTGTCTCGCTTGGGGCCCCCTGATGCCAGAGTTCTAGATTTCATCGCGCTGGGTGAAAGATTTCTCCTGGACGGTTCACTCTCTGTGGCTACAGGTGGGTGGTTCACATGCTGTAGGTGGCAGCCACTGTGGATTTCATGCAAAAGTACAGAGGAGGTGGCTGTGGGCAAATTGTTTCACAATTGCCAATGTTGAGATGCTGAATCCCACACTCTAAAAAGTAATTTGTGTAGTTATATGGTATTATGAGTGTTATGGTAATATTTAAAACGGTAGGTGTTTGTGCTTTTCTAATATGTTGAATTGTTTTTAGACTTCACTATAAATGAAAGAAGGCATCTTCACTGGGATACATATCAGTTTACAAAAGGAAAAGGATGTCTGACATGTAGAGCTGCAAAATTAATCTGCAACTATTTTGATTACTGTAATTGTTTCACTCTTTTTTTTGAGGCAAACATTTGGGCCCAGTTCCTCAAATGTGAGCTTTTGATTATTTTCTTTTGTCATATATATGATGATGGTAATTTGAATGTTTGGGGGAAAAAACAAGCTATTTGAATATGTCATGTTTGGCATCTTTCAATGTTTTCTGACTTTTTAGTGGCCTAGCAATGAATGAATGAATCACTCAGGAAAAAAATCAGCAGATTAATCGGAAATCATCATTAGTTGCAGGCCTACTGACATGCTTTTCTGCACTGTGCGATACTTATTCCCATCAGTGTTATGGAAGACTTTCATCAGGGTGTCACTCACACATCAGACTGACATAATGTCCTGAAACATACATAATTAACATGCATGTATAAAAAGTAAACTATTTGAAAGCCAATCCGTCATGGTCTCTTTTGGCTTCTTTTTAAAGGCTCCATGTTGAGTGCAGCGGTGCTGGTGCTTGGCTGCCTGCTGCAGAGGAAACTAGTGACCACAGAGGGGCATCGTGGGACCAACCGCCATGTCTTCTATGCTGTTCGAATGGACGGAGGCATCAGAGCCACCAGAGCTCTGGCTGACCAGCACAGACTGGAGTTCATACAACCGGTCAGTGCAGTGTTAAAACTGCTGTTACCCGCGCCTATGGGCCTGAAATTTACGTTTTCTAAATCTGGTTACTGGGCTTTTTTTTCTTTTGTAAGAGCTGCCAGAGTGCTGACTTCTGTTTCCTATGTGAGAGATATCTGTCTTTCATCAAGTTACAACACCGTTTCTGAAATTTTCATATCAGATCAAAGACCCATAGAATAGGCAGTCCACACAGTCTCACACACACACACACACGCACTCAAACATATATATATATATAGCTCTGGAAAAAATTAAGAAACCACTCCAAATTTTCCAATTTTCATTTTACTCAAACACATACCTATAAATAGTAAAACCAGAGAACTGATAATTTTGCAGTGGTCTCTTAATTTTTTCCAGAGCTGTATATATGAAAAGACACATACGTGAACCCAGAAAGGCACACACCTGCACATATACACACACACATTTCTACATGTGGAATAGGCTCCAGTTGAATGTCTTTTGGAGATGATAGTGTCTTCACCTATTTGCTTGTCATGCTGAAATCATTCCGTTTGTCAGAAGACTCGATTTGATTTATCTACGTCAATACTTTAAAGGTTACTTTGGCTGTTTGTCTGAAAGTGTGTCAGCTCCCTCAAAAAATTCAGTGATAAGGGCTCAGAGTCGGTCTTGGTGAGGTGGAATACAGTAAGGGCGAGTTCAAAGAGGCGGTTCAAGGGCATTTTGAAAGGAACCTTTTCTGATTCTCTTATGAAAGATTAAAAAAAAAGTAATATGCATATGAATTGACATCCATTCCTGCTGTGCTGTTATATTTAAGATTTTAAGAGTGTTTTATTTAACTTCTCCTTTTCAATTTAAAGACTGTAAACACTACAGATTTTTAGGATACAGTGTATTGTTTGATTAAAAACAATCCATCATGAACATTTCAGGAAGCCTTAAACCTGGCCTTAAACACAGTGATGATGCTCTATAAATATGTTAAATAGCATACGGACAGTCCCATTTTAAGGAATTAAAGCTAAATCTCTTGTATTTTTAGATATGATGTTTTTATCACCGGAGAAATTACACACACCTACAGCCTCCAAGAGTCCCCATAGAGGGTTTTAGTTGCACTTCATTCATTTAAAGTCTATTACTTTATTTGGCGACAGATGTTCATTCCTCCGACGTGCATCGATTTTGCTCACAGCAGACAATCAAAAAACTGATTTGAAGTTATTGATAAGTGATACTAGAGGCCTGTGTGTGTTTCGACATTATTAATAAGAGTTAGGGGGAGTGTCCATTGGCCTGGTGTGAGGCTGTGTGCAGCGTTGGCTCTGGGGAACAGGGACGCAAGCTCATTTCAACCTTGGCCCCACTGCCTCTGCTGCTGCCTGGATCATGAATAAAACATCTCTTTGACCTTTATCAGGAACATATTGGACAGCCCCCCCACCCCCACCCCCCATCTCTGTCTTCCTCTGTCTGCCTGTCTCTCTCTCATTGTCCATGGTGTATGCACACAAACACCTCTGCCTCTTCCTGCATTGTTTTCTGCTCTTTCTTACCCCACTGAATGTCCCCCGACGCAGTGACCACTTGTAATGACCAAAGCAAAAACATTTCCCCATTGACGGCACTGTATTTATGCGTATACACTGTGCTATGAACCACATATTTGCATATCATGAAAATGATGCAACAATCCTGTAGTGTTGTAGAGATCAGCGATAGGAAGAGGTAGTGCGAATCTGTAGCAGTGCATTGTCAAGGATATGCAGTAAGTGTGTTTGCATTAATTAGGTGTCCAACCCAGCTTCAGACAACCCCCACTTTCACGATCCCCCCGGTCCAATCTGCTGACTGGCTTCTTCTACCTGTCTGTTGCCAGAGGCTGATGCTAAATGTCACTGACACCAAATCGCCTTTGTTAAGTCAAACCTATTGCAAATATAGTAATATCAAGAAGAATCACAATTTTGCTGTGATATGTAATTTTTTGTGTGAAAACATTGAAGTGGAATGAAAAGTCTGACAAGCCCAACACCAGCTTGGGAGGATTGTGATGTCTGCTGGCATTCCAGCGGTAATACCGCATGAGTGGAATGGGAATCAAATGTCTCCATGCTGGCACTCAACATATTGTTGGTGTCTTTGATTTAGTGTACAGCATCCAAGGAAACGTCACCACGTCTCTCCATTGTGCAGACTTGACATATCCGTTTTGCAACTGTGAAACACAAAGAAAAACACAGTAAAAGACCCGAGATGATGTCTTGATGCCACACGGACAGATTCCCTGTGATGCACTGCATTTGCTTTTTGCACACTGAAGCCTTTCCTGTCAGTATTTGTGTCAAAGAGATGGAGTTTATCTATCCACATTTATCCAAGCCCCCAGGAAGTGTGCCAGGCTTTGAAAACGATTTGACATAGTGGCCAAATTGTGTAATTATAACTTCCGGGTCTGTTACATGATGCACACTGGCCTGATGCATAGACTTTTTCCCATAGACTTATATTGTGAAAGAGACGTCTGTAAATCAGCAGGTAATTTTTTTTGAGGTACAACAACTAAGTAGTACACACACTTAAATATCCCTTATTGAAATCATAATGTCATAAGTTGTGAAATTCACTAATAGCTGTATCTAGAGTTATAGTTACTGCCATTCATGTGAGTGATCCTGAGACTGAGCGGTTGGGAGGCGGGGCTAAAGGAAGCGCTAGTGCGCTGCTCTAGAGGCCGCACAATGTGGAAGATCAGGGTAATTTTGTACCCAGAAAGTTGAACTTTTTTGGCTTCATGCGCTACTGAGCAACTTTTATAGGAATGAATGGGGCCTCGCCTCTGGCTCTTTATCCAGTTCTCTTTATACAGCCATGCATTTATCTTCCACGTCTTTTACACTTTGCTCATTTACTAATGTTTAATGATGGCTTATAATTATTATAATAATAGTCAACATTCCTTTTTAAACTGAAGGATAAATCAGCTCATTCCTGATAAGATACTGTGAAATGTAACATTTACATAAACACAACAAGTGCCGTGCGCCCAGCAAACCCTTGCTTGTAATTATTACGGCTGTGTGGCAGTGCTGATGCGAATTCAAAGATTACTGTCATACAATGGCGAGTCTCGTCTCCAACCAAGGCTGTGGTGGTGTAACGCAATCATTATTAGCCGGAAAGAAAGAGATGCTCTGACTAGGCAGGTAATGGCAACCATTACAGGTGCAGAGTTTCACACACAGTGACAAAAAAAAAAGAACCTGCTCGCCATCTGAAATAGGTGATTTTCCGTTTCACTTTATGCCAGCACAGAACAACCGCATAGGACAACAGCACAGCAACTTGATATTACCCGCTGATTTAAAAATAAAAAGTCCCAGCTTGCAGGCTTACTTACAATACAACCGACCTAGTTTTAAGTTACATCACATGATACTGCATTGTTTACAGGTATTATTTCTATTATTAATATTGTTTGCAAATCCGATTAGAGCCAGATTAAGTCTACGCGTTGCATTGTTTTTATTTTAGCTGAGATCACTGCTTTAAGAATTAAGTGTGTGTGTGTGTGCAGGGTTTTTGTCATGAACTCTGACACGAGGAAGTCCCTGGTCTCCAACCAATGGTGAACGGCCTCCCAGACTCCCCTTCTCTCCAGTGAGGTGGAATACTGCTGGCAGATTACCATATAATTTCCATATCATTAGCATAGCATTACTGCGGCACAGCTTGGCTCGCTGTCTGCGAACATGCTATCAGCTCATCGAGAGATTCAATCCCCAATCCGCTCCATGCCCCCCCCCCCCACACACACACTTCTCTCCTCTCCTCCATCTGTACACGCGAGGTGCGTTTTCCATCTGAGTAAAGCAGATGTAATTGAGGTAGAGCACTGGATTTACCGGCTAAATGAAATTACACAAACGCTTCACGATCAGCCAGGGCCGCTGTTGTACACATTCAGAGATCTCCCTTCTCTGAAACCTCATAGCGCTGCACCCAATCGGAATTTCTAATATCCTCTCAGAAATGGCCTCAGTCAGATGCTAAGCTATGTCAAGCCTTCCTCTGGCTGGATTACTGCAGGCTGTTATGTTATGACCAGGTGTGTGTGTGTGTGTCTGGCCAAACGAAAGAAGCTGATGTGCCACCGTCCTCTTCCTCGCCCCTTCTTCTCCCTCTCCCTTTTCCTGTAGCATAGGGCACCCAGGGGCACGAAAAGGGACACCAATCCTCTAATGGTTGAAATAGAGGGCCCATTCCATTAGTCAGGGGGCCCGGAGTTCACCGCTGCTCCTCAGCGCGAGGAGGGCGGAGGGAGCGAAATGGAGGCAGGTGTTGGCCGGGGGCAACGCAGAGGGCAACGCTACACCAGCTGCATGCTGGGAAATGCGGTGCTTTTTTTCTCCCCCATCTCCACTCCTCCTCTGCCTGTTTCTATTTCCTCACACAAGCACAGATGCACACACCTTGCGTGTATACCACGCACACACACACACACACACACACACACAGTCTGACTTCTTCTCATCCGCTTTTGTCCCCAATTTTAATTCATTCCGGTAGGCTTTTCTCCATTTTCCTTATCTCTTTCTTTCTCACTCTCTCCCCTCAAACACTCATTCACTCATGCCTATCTCCATCTTTTTCATTTTTGCTCTCTCTCTTTGCTTACCGCCCCCACCCCTCCTTTCACCCCATCATTTGTAAATGGAGGGAGGACTTGACTGAATGTGTGGAGAAGATGTGGTTTCCCTCCCAGGTGCGAAACTCTGGCGGGAGGAGAAGAAGGAAGAGGAGGAGGAGAGCACAAATTATTCATTCTCTCTCTCTCTCTCACTCTCTCCCACTCTCTCTCACTCTGTCTCACACTCTCTCTCACTCTCATATGTATGACTGCAAAGGCCACATGTTGGCCGCGTGATGGATTAAAGCACTTTGTAGGAAAATTACTGAAAGCGCCTCAGCACACCCGAGTCTAGCCCTTAATAAAACTCTCTTCAATATTGAAAGGGAGAGAGAGATAAAGAAGATAAAGGAAGATGGTGGACGAGAGCAGGGAGTGGTGCTAGAAGCACACAAACACAATGTTCTTATAGGTGATAGGGAGTATTGAGAGATATTGTAAAACTGCATGCTGCATAGCTTTACTGTTGGATTTTACAGCAAGTTTTTGTTTGGAACGGGTTCATAAAAAGAGCTTAGAGAGAAATAAGTGAACGTAAACCAGATTTTATGAAGTGGCTGATTTTTTTATAGTGATTTCTGTGAATTAACTTTTGTGACATTTTTGTCTGCCGCTGAGTGTATCCTCTGCTCCAGTTTCAGTGATTTCCATTTCTTACCCAAAGTAAGAAGCCGAAAAAGTTCGAATCCAGTCCGTGCCCGTGTAACGTGGCAGTGCATGTCAGTTGTCATCGCTGTAGATCGTTTTTATCAGGAAGGTGATTTATTTCTCACAGTTGGACTAATGGTGAGTTCTTCTGATCTTTGCTGCAGAGAGTGCATTTTAACTGAATGGGACTCATGAAGTGAAGCAGGCCTGTGGCGACTTGGAATGTAATAACATGACATGTTTTTAAATAATTCTCAACTAATTCCCACATAATGTAATGGCATCACATTGACACGTTCACAGTACAGCACTTTCTCACAAAACAAGCTGTTCAAAGATGTCACGTTTGGCATTTTTAAAAACCCTTTTTAGACATTTCATAGACATAAACAATGAATCAATTCATCAAGAAAATAATCAACCAATGTAATCAATATTGAAAATAACTGTTAATTATGATAATAGAGGTAATAATTGCAGTCCTAATTGGATCATCAGTTAAAGGTATGTTGCACCGCTTAATAATCACCAGTTTATGTATTATGATCATTCATTCACTGTGAAATGATTAGATAAGCCAATTTTATTACGCTTACTCAGGAAGCCTTAATCCAGAGCTAATTCTAATGTGGCATATTTATTGTTGTGAATTAATGGATATTTAACCTGAATCGACGGGTAAAAAAAAAAGGTTTTTTAGAATTCTGTCAGGACTGGATTTGAAGGAAGTCCAGAGTATTACAACTTGGGTCTTATTTTCATAGTTTCCCCACATTTTCTTTTCAGTATGTAGGTGTGTGCGGATTTATTTTTTCTTTAACATTCCTGGGATAATTTTTCTCCTTTTTGGTCTTTCTTTCTCTCAATTTTTGAAATCTGAGCTTTTATCTGTCTTTTTTTGAGAAGTTGTATGAGAGCCTGGGTGTGTTTCGTTAACCTCCTTATGACTGACATATCTTTTTTGGCCTTTTCTGGAGAATAATCACGTCTCTGTGTGCATCATGTCTTGATTTGTTTGTATAGCTGGCAGGATGTACTAACATGGTTTGGTTCAAACCTGTATGAACATCTGACCGGTCATGCTTCTTGCGCCCTTGGGCTTTTCAGCGACAAATATTAGTACATTATTAGCAAGAACCAATTTGTAATATACTGGTTCAGTTCCTGCTTTTGTCAAATTAAGATGGACTATAGAACCCTTCACCCCACCCCACCATCTCCTGCATTTCCTGCCAATACTGTAACCAACAAGGCTGAACAGCTCACCCCATTTTGCCCCTAGCATCCCCCTCCATCACCCAGCCCTCCTCCTATCTCCTCTTTCTGCTCCATATTAGGGGCTGTGGAGTCCACAGCCCCTGTAGGGCTGTTAGTATACACACCAGCTGCTGTTTTCTCCATAGGGTGGGCTGCCTCACGTGGCTCTCGCACACTGCTTCAGTGACTCTTGATGTCTGTGTTTGTTTTTGTTTATCCTCCATGCTTTTCCCTTCCGTCCCTCCCTCCATCTCCGTTTCTCCCTCCTCTTTCTGTTTATCTGGCTGTTGGAGGCCGTCAGCAGCAGTGGGGTGTACATGCTGTGGATGCTTCAGTCCGACTCTGCTGAACGATGCTACATTGTACAAGTACGGCTTATAGTAATGTTTGCTTTTGAATGCTACTGTGGAGGTATATACTGTTAGACTGAGGTTAGTGATGGCTCATAGTTGTGTTTTTAGTTACAGTAGCCTATATATGAATTTGGGTAATTGGTATAATTACAGTAAACAGATGAGACCACTTAGTTAAAATGGATCAACTCTGTATGTGGTCAGTGATGTTGAAGTGTTTACACATTTCCCATAATCCCTGCTACTATCTCATACAAAGAAGCTGTAACTCCAACCAAACATTTAGGAAAACTACATGAAAATGCCAAACATTATTTATTTATTTATTTGACCGAAACAACCATTAAACACAACACTGACATGCCATCTCTTTATACAGTTGTTACAGTGAACATACTAGCAAACATTTCGCAGACGGAGCCGCATTAAGTGTTTAGGTAAGCCTGATATCTACTCTCCTCTTTTGCTCTGGTTTGGTCTCCACCAACTCTAGAGGGAAACATCTGTCTCTGCTTAATGCTCCACTGTGTTCACCAGCTAGTTGCTAACTTGGGCTGTCTGGCGTTTGGTGCCGAAGACAATGTTGATGTGAGTAATACGACCGGAAGTATGCGCTGAAGAATGCGATATTCTAACTTGTGATGGGGATTTGTAATAAATTCTGATATCACATGAAGTGAACACTTTAAACGTTTGTTAAAAACAAAAGCAGCTTTTAGCACATCATTGCTAGACGCTATCAACCATTCTCTTGGATCTTCATATGAAGTTTTTAAGCTTTTAAGGTATTTTAGCAAACAAAAAAAAACCCCAACTTAACAGAAAATAAAAGGACACAAACACAAAAAAATAAACAAAAGCAGACATTAAGGAACAAAAGAGAGAATAAGTAGATCACAATACCTGCGGCTCTTGAGTGTCTCACAGTGCCTTAAATTTACTTTTTTTTTTAATTCTTTCAAGTGAGTTGTTTTGCCTTGCAATCATATGCTGTGCAGTATGATAATGTGATTCGGCGCTGGCAGAGGGAGGGCAGGCATTTCTCATCCATAGGAATCGGTAACATATGGGTGAAGAATCAAAGCAAAACATAGACATGAACAACAATGTGGAATAACAAAGTAAATCTAGAGAAATCACTGATGCATTGACTGAATATAACAGAAGTGCTACCTCCTGTAACAAAATAGGGAAATTATAGTTGTACTATAAAATCAGCCTTTGCCAGCCATTGTTATCAATAGGCTCTTGTGATGCGCTTTTATATTTAAATGGGAACCAGCACATCAAACGCTCGCCTCAGTAATTATTCAATCCAGTCTCATGACATTTTTTTTCTCTCCAAATCAAGACTTATGATTGTTGAAATCTTTTATTGTGTTTCAATGGAAAATAAAAATCAGGCAGAGTTTAATTAGAGCTTTTAGTGTCTTTTACTTTGTCAAGTGTCGCAGCTGGAAGGGAAACCAGCGGAGTTGTTCGGAACCTGTAAGTGGAGAGCAGTTCAAGTTTCGGCGTTTTCTAGGGATATTGACAGAGGTAAATTTTTGTATTTCTCTATTTCATGTCTTAAGTTATAATACTGTGATTTGGAGATTACTGTTTGAGTGACCTTTAGACGTAAAGTATATCACAATGAATTTTATAACGTACTGTAGCTGTGCTTGTTCCAGAGGCTGTACATTAGGTAGATGCTAAAACAAAATAAAAAGCCACAATGGGATAATTAAAATTCAGTTTAATTGATTAATCTATTATTATTATTCTTTGTAATCGCTCTCACTTCCAACTCGCATAATTGCAAGTGGTTTTTGGTTGCAGTCCAAAATTCTCAAGTCCAATATTTACTCATTATGGGAGCTTATCAGCAGCAGTAGCCAGATCTGCAGCTGATCCAAGTTGTGGTTGTAGATTTATTTATTTTTCGATTACTTATGCGCATTTTACTTAATACACAGGAAGTTCTGGCATATAAAGCACCTTATCTAAAGAGAAAAATATTGTGATATTTATTTTGTTTTTATAAAGCACTCTGAACTGCCCTTGTATGATATGGTGCTATGCAAATACATTAGAAATGAATGCTTATCATTCTATGAATACAGTAAACTGTTTAATTAGCATTAGTTAGCAATGCTGCCTTACATTAAGAATGCCCTGTGTTTGGATGCACTGACTGCTGGAGGTTTTATGTTCACGTTTATGTGTGTGTTTCCACCTTCAGTCCTTAGACATGCAGGTCAGATCATTTGGAGACTAATTGCAAATAGATGTGACTAGTACATTATGTTAATGCAATTAGTACATTGTCTGTCTGCACTATGTTTTGGGTTACAAACGTTTACAGAAGACCGACAGGGCTACTTCTCCTCACATGGGTGCTGAAAAGGCATGCATGTTGGTGATGAGCTGGTAGACTTCATAGGACAGGAGGTGATGTGAGGCGAGAATTCCTCTTTTTACATTTTTTTTAATGCAGCTACTTTTACAGTTCATCTTGCACATGAACTTGATTAAACATATGCTCTTGATGTGAATAGATAAAACACAGGACATCCACACAGGACAAGGAAAACACTGTGAATAAGATATATACACTGCCTGGCCAAAAAAAAGTCACCACCTGGATCTAACCAAGCAAATAGGTAAGAAAACCACTTATCAGTGAGACTAATCGGAAGAAAAGGCTTCAATTTGCTAGGGAGCATAAAGATTGGACTCTGGAACAATGGAAGAAGGTCATGTGGTCATGTGGTCTGATGAGTCCAGATTGACCCTGTTCCAGAGTGATGGGCGCATCAGAGTATGAAGAGAGGCAGATGAAGTGATGCACCCATCATGCCTAGTGCCAACTGTACAAGCCTGTGGGGGCAGTGCTGTGATCTGGGGTTGCTGCAGTTGGTCTGGTCTAGGTTCAGCAACGTTATGGGGCCAAAGAATTAAGTCATCTGACTGAATATACTGAATGACCAGGTTATTCCATCAATGGATTTTTACTTCCCTGATGGCACGGGCATTGTTTTGATAAGCTTCTGCAATGTCACAACATTTATTTCTGTCCAGAGTTGCAGTAATGTTTCACCAAGATCTTGTATTGATGATGGGAGAGTCGGACCACTGCGCAAAGTCTTCTCCAGCACATCCCAAAGATTCTCAATGGGGTTAAGGTCTGGACTCTGTGGAGGCCAATCCATGTGTGAAAATTATGTCTCCTGCTC
>JAVQJF010032610.1:0-17689 GCA_036023855.1 Gadopsis marmoratus
AGATGTATTTGAGTTAAGAATTCTAATGTTATAATGTCTTTCTCTCCCCAGGTGTGCCGTGGGAGGTCCAGTTAGCAGCCATCTACTGCATCTACGAACTGTCTCCCTGCAACCCCAAACAAGCCCTGGATGCCCTTGCAGGATGGAGAGGAGACACATCTCAGAATGTCCCTCCTGCTGTTACCAGCTGCATTAACCAGTTGGCCAGTGTCTGCAGACATGTTAAGAGCTGAGAGAAGATGCACATGATGTACAAAGCCACATTAGACATGCATGTCAGTCTACCCATTTTAAAGACAGGGTGAATGAAAATCCCACCATGCACCTCCAAGTTCATTTTAACTTCCCTTAACCTGACTGGCAGAATACGACAACATTTGTTTTGGGGACGTTGTTGTGCACTTCTGCTACTCATCGAAATGTAGCAAATGTTTTCTCAATTTTTAATGTTACGGACATGTAAAATTAGTTTTTTCCCAAAATGTTTAACTGTCCACACCCTGTAATAAATGTACTGGGATACCTCCCTGCCATTTTGCTATACTCAGGTAATGCTCTAAAATATTGTAAAACATGTACATGCATGTGTGTTCGGGTTTAACTGTGGCGCTGCTGTGAATGTGAAGTGTCTGTAAATATGAGGTATCAGTGTTTGTGTGAATGAAAAATAAGTTTGCCACAGTAAATGTTTTGTACAGTTTAATATTCCAGAGGTTATTTAAATTTTTTTTCTAATTAAAATTTCTATATATTGAACCAACTCGTGATCTGTTTTGGGGCATTCTCTCCACAGCTGCCTCAATGCAATGTATTACAAAGCTATGAAAGGGCCCTCTGGGGTTAACAAGTTCACATCCTGACCTAATAAGCATCTTTCAGCTGTGTGAGTAAGTCATTTTGAAGCCTCCACTTCTGACAATACACCGCAGTTTATACTTATCGCTCACAGTCATATACAACATCATCAACAGTCACATAATAAAGGCGGCGAATAACGATCCAGCCAAATCTTTACTACAATCACATTTTACGCTGCCCGCTCTGATCTGCGTTAGAATGAACCATAAAAGTGGCCATTTCCGGGGCGAGCCTTCAAAACAAAAGCCCAATTCACGTTTGAGGCATTAAATTTGAACTGTTCTGCCCAATATCAGTGTCCAGAAAACATTTTGTTTTATGATATCACATCACTGGAATGTTAGATTATATAAAGAGGGAACTATTTTGACCTCACATGCCAAGATTTTTTTACACAGACATTATACATACAAACGTATACAATGGCAAATGAAATAGTCGTCATTCTTAGCGAGAGGCCGTTTGTAGGGACGCTGGCGGCGACCCCTGCTTACGGCAACAGCTTTTAAGATTCGACATAAACTAACATACGTTGAGAGAAAAAAAAAAAAATGTGCCAGGTGTGGAAATAGTTTAGCTTCCGGTTGTTCCGGCCTGTATGTGAGGGATTCGGGAAGCGTCTCCCCGTCCTGAGGGGTGTGTACAAAGATTTAAATCCCTCGGACATGCGTAGATGCTGGGTGCGCCATATTAGCTGGCTTACAGGGGGGAGTGGACTTCGGCAAGCCGCTTGAAAAACCAGGACAGTTTCCAGACATGAAGCGCTTCGAGGAGAACAAGTAAATCGACGCGGTAGGATTTGTGTGTTTCCTCTGGTGCAAAGTGTTTAATTTGCAGCTCCGTTTTCCCCGTGACGAGGCTCTCGGCGTGTCCGTAGTCCAATGGATCCCAGGACCGCTTGGATCCAGCCGGAGCAGAAGGGACCTGCCAATTCCCTGTGGATGCACATTTGGGAAACCTCTCTGGGATTCGGAGCGAACTCCGGCGTCGACAACCACCTTCACCACCAACGCAACTCTGCGGCGCAGAACGCGAACTCCGCGGTTTCAAACGGCGAGTATTGCGACAATGTAGCGCCGCCGCCGGGGGGGGTGTTTGGGAAACTGCCGAAGCGAGACGACGGCGGCGGCGGAGACGAGCGGGGAAGTGTCCGGAGGAAGGGCTCGTTGTCGCCGTCCTCCTCGTCGCTGGACTCGGAGGCCGAGAGCTGCTCGCCCTCGGGCTCCTCTCTGCAAATCGACAACTTGAACGTCGCAGACGAGGCCGGCCGGTTTTTATACTACGGCGAGCTGAACGAGAACAATCTCCGGCGGCAGCCTCCCCCTCCGCCTTTTCACGCTGTTCAGCAACACTGTCGCAGCATGCAACAATCTGTCGGCCACACCCCCACTGGGATGAAAAATCAGCATGGCAACAAGCACCACCACCACCACCACCCGGCACATTCATCCGGCCGCAGGAGGCACCTGAACCGGGCCAACACGTTCCACGGCATCGACCCGCTTCTGGCCCACGGCTGCAACGGACACTATGTAGACTCTTCCTGCAGCCTGTGGAAAAGCAGGCGCTACAGCCAGGGCGTTAATGGGTAAGCACACTGCTTTTACACTTAAAGGGTTCTCAAAGTGGGCTCCGGGGTTCAGTGAGGACTTCCACCGGGTCACCCAGCAAAAGGCCGTAATGTACTATAATAATGCAACATGTTCACAGTTTAAGCTTGTTCCCTCTGCCCATCTCAACACGCCAAACAGTTAAAAGCATCAGTTGTGGCCCCTCCAACAAAACCCAGGATATACCCTCCTCTAATGTATCCACTCTGATCTATGTGATGTGCTTCTTGGCAGTATTGTCCACAGTCCTACAGTGCTCGCCTTGTTTTCCCCTCTTGAATGCCAGTCCGTGATCCCGGGTGTCTCGTTTCCCTCGACCCCCTTTACAGTCTCCATGAAGAAATCGTGGACTTCTTCAACTTCATGTCACCGCGCCCGGAGGAGGAGGCCATGAGAAGAGATGTCGTGAACAGAATAGAAGGCGTCATCGTGGACTTGTGGCCCACAGCGCGGGTGAGTGTGGGTAGGCCAGGCGAGTGCCTGTGCAGAGGTGGCTCCAGCTGTGGTTCCTGTCTGTACTCCACCGCGGCCTGAGAGGTGGCCATTCAACTCTGTTTTGGTTTTTTTTTTTTCTTGTTTTTGTTTGAAGGTGGAGGAGGTAAGTGGTGGACTGCTTTATGTTGAGATGTGTAATGTGCCTGACGTGGCATTTTGTCCCATCTTAAATAAAGCGGGAGACAGAATATTACAGTTGAGTTGGATCGCCACTTCTCGGGCCGTGCACCTGATACCTTTTCTTTTTGTTTTTCTTTCTTTAGTATAGTGTTCTCTCTTCGCTATCGACACACTCAGGCATTATTATCAGAGCATCATAGTGTTGAAATCCATTTCAAATAAACATTACTTTTAAAAAATGCACGCAGAGTGACCTTTTGTATTTGTTTTTAATGTGAGATTTGACAGGTTGCCTCTGGGTTTGTCTTGTGCCAGCCCCTCTGGTGCTTTATTTGTTTTTATTTAAATTTATTTAAAAGATGTTTTACACCCTTATGAGCAAGATTCTACTGCCTTGGTCGCCACCCAGCACTCACATTTTTGCGTTTAGAATTTCTGCATCTGGATTTTTGATCACTATTAGCATGTCCTCTTTGATTTGCAGGCTTTCTCACTGTAACTATGATGTTTAATACGCCATTTTATTTTGTGTATTGACTTTTTTTATTTTTTTTTATTGCGCTCTAAATTACTTAGCTGAGCTGTTGTACGCTGTGTAAATCAGAGTTATTGTCTTGTGTAGTCGGTGTGTCTGGAGGTTTGCTGCACTTCGTGTGTCCTGTTTGGCCACGCTGTAGACAGTCAATGGCCTAGTTTACGCTGCACGTCCAAACAGTTGGCCAGATGTAATCATTATTCATTTCACTTGCATTCCCAAAGTAACATTAGTGAATTATTTTCCGTTGTATGTTGCCAACAATACGTTACACGCTGTACTTTGTAGCAACATTATAAACATTTTGAGCTAATCATGGCCCAGAGAAGTCCCACTGGGCCTCACTGTAAATTGGATGATGTTTTCTCAAGACCGTTTTGTGTCCGTCTGCCAAGCTGTGGCCGTATAAATGTTTAATTTTTGTAGTGGACTTTGGTCGCTGACCAGAAAATACGGTTATTCAACACTACAAAGAAAATAGCACGGCTCTGTTTTCTACACAGAGCGCCACGTCGCATTTAACCGAACGTTAGGCATTTTTATAGAATTAAATGCTACAGAAAGACATGCGCATCCATCCAAGCTATGACTGACCATGGCAAAGACAACATTGAAATAAATTCCCTATGTTGTGCCTCTTGTAGCCATCTGCAATATTTAATCTGTAGTCTTGTATACGTTTTAGAATAATTTAATAAGCTGAAATCCTGGTAACACTCAAGTTATTCCTATACTGTGTTGCTAGCATTGAAGTCCTGCTCTTTTCGTTGGGCTAATGGTAAGTGAGGACTTTTTGATATTTATTAATAGATTGAATATTAACTTTATTACTAATACAAGTCAAGTTACTGAAAGCTAGCTGGACTCTTAGAATATTTTGTGCTTTCTCATACCAAAGCAACAGGCCAGGAGAGAATTAAGGTAGTTAAACAGACACAGATCAGATGCTGTGACATTTTATCAAGTTTGATCTTACTGTCATTATTTTTTAAGTAAGAATGTGTATAGGGGATAAAACAAATTGAGTAGAACAGATTAAGGTTATACAAATTGATAATGCTTCCAATGATGGCTTGTATTAATTTGTCTTGTACTCTACAGGTGGAGATCTTTGGAAGCTTCAGCACAGGGCTTTATCTTCCAACAAGGTAATAATTTGTTTGTGAATTATTTCTTTTTGTGCGTTCTGACCGTTACATCACCCTCCTTTTTGAAATGTCTCATTAACTTTCTAGTTTTTGGGAAGTGGGAGTACTATTTTCGGTATGGTGCGTTTATGTCCAATTTGAGCCCATACATCAGTAGCACAGCTACATTACTGGAAGTTCAGATTTTACTTGGAACTCTTCGTCATGTGCCGTCATGGTGTTTTTGTATACAGTTTGTTTCTCAAGGTGTTGTTATGAGGATTACTGGGTCATAGAGCAGAGCAATATTGGAACAAGCTGACATATAAACATATTTGTGGTGCAAATGAACAAAAAAAAACGATGCATAATTTATCATTCTAGCAGCAAGTAGGGAATTAAGGCAGCTGTTTAATGCAATGGATGTTTTAATGCCACACCAGAGGATTTACTTAATAAGCGCACGTTAAATTTGTCTAAACTCTCTGACCATCAACATAGTAATGATGAATTAGGTCCACATCTGTAAGATGACCACATCATGAACTTATTTCTTGAAATTAATTATTAATAATGCTATATAAATTCATCATGCTACTTTGTGTAAGTATATCTTTTAGAATTCTTTGTGCATTGAGGTGGAAAGAAATGTTTCTTCACTGCAACCTACGGTTAG
The DNA here is from genome assembly GCA_036023855.1 of Gadopsis marmoratus. Classification (NCBI taxonomy): domain Eukaryota; kingdom Metazoa; phylum Chordata; class Actinopteri; order Centrarchiformes; family Percichthyidae; genus Gadopsis; species Gadopsis marmoratus. Next base: position 5,422 of record JAVQJF010032610.1, read on the forward strand.
TCACCTTTTTTATTTTATTTTTTTCTTGTTCTACATCTCTTAATCTGTCAAATTGTTACATTGTACTTGCACAGCCTCCCCCCACCCCCCCCCCCCCCCCACATCTGGACCAGTGACATGGGTTCTGAGTATACAAAACAGGATTGCACACATTTCCAAACAAATCATCAGTGTTTCCTGTTGTAGCTTAAAAACATAAAACTAGGCCCAGAGGTTGTGGTTTCGGTGACGGATGCACTGTGTGTAGACAGAATACATTTACAGGAAAATGCTGTCTTTTTTTTAAGGTGCAAACTACTTTATGTCTTTGTTCTTAGTGACATTGACCTGGTGGTGTTTGGAAAGTGGGACCATCCCCCACTACAGGAACTGGAACAAGCCCTGAAGAAACACAATGTGGCTGGCCCATATCCCATCAAGGTCCTCGACAAAGCTACAGTAAGTGACCAGGAGCTGAAAGTGTCTTTTCACTTGTGGGGACCCACAAACTTTACAACTAATATTAGGTTGTGTCAATTAGTTAATCATGAATCATGAGATGTTGACTCTTTGACCTGTCCTTAGGTGCCAATCATCAAGCTTACTGACCATGAAACAGAGGTGAAAGTGGACATCAGCTTCAACGTAGAGACTGCCGTTAAAGCTTCACAGTTCATCAAAAGCTATCTTAAGGTAAGCCTTTAATACGTGGCATTTTCATCACAAAGGTGGCCTCTTTGTTTGGTTGTTTCTTATGTTTGTCTTTCTGTCTTGTAGAAGTACACTGTTCTGCCGCCTCTGATCTTCGTCCTGAAGCAGTTCCTACTGCAGAGGGATCTGAATGAAGTCTTCACTGGAGGAATCAGCTCTTATAGCCTTATACTTATGGCCATCAGCTTTCTGCAGGTGCACACACACGTATGCATCCTACATCTACCAAAAAATGCTTTGCTGTCTATTCAAAACACTGTAAAATCTGAAAGGGTCTCAATTTTGGCCTCAGTTTGTTTCATCTGTGCACAAGATGAGAGGACTGGGTTCATATGTCTTATAAATGCAAGTTTGTACTTTTAAAGCATCATTATTCAACCTCAGTAATAGCTTCAAAATTGTTTTGGTACACTGACTTGTAAAAGGGAGACTGGCGCCTCTTTCATTCCCACTCTGCCCCCCGAACACCTGTTCTTGCACTATGTAACTTGGGCTGTGTGGTTGGCGGTTCGATTCCAGTTCCTCCCGTAGCTGTTGACCTTCAGCCCCAGGGTCTGTGGTCCGATTCCAGCTCCTCCTGTCCACATGTCGACGTGTCCCTGGGCAGGACACTGAACCGTAAGTTGCCCCTTGGTGCCATATGAGTGCCCTGTCCCTGAGCAAGATGCGGCATAAAGCTCTTGGACTTGGTCGCCTCATTGAAGGCTGACCACTGGGGGCAGGATGGGTTAAGTGCAGAGGACGAGTTTCTTCGTTGGACACAACTGCATGTGTGTGTGAATGTATCCTCACGTTTGACAGTAAAAGACCATAGGATCCTGTTCTTAAGTGCGTACCACTTTACGGCACTACATGACACATGGGTCTAGCTAGGTATTGTCAGTACGGACATGGCAGAGGCAAGGAGACCGAACAGGACGTTGACTGAGGAAGTGAAAACGAGTGGCAGAGCAAGATGCCAGATGAGAGTAAAACTCGCACTGGCTTTTAGTCGTTGGTGAGAGCTTTGCGATATAAAGACAGACGCCAAGCTGTTGCTATGTCTCGTTACACTTGGAGGTTTGGCTCTGGTAGCAAAGTTGTCGACTTGCTAGTTTTTGCTCAAAAGCCAAGTTGGCCCTCCAAATCCATCGGCTTGTCAACAAACGCGTGTGTGCATTTCTCCGTGAAGGTGAATTGCACACTAAAAACTGTAGGTTGCAAAAAATACCAGTTCTTGCATAATGTTGCTTTAAATCATTGAAATCATCTGGGATCAAAAGGCGTTTTGTGCTAAAAGACTTTGTGCTGTCAACGACTTTCCCCGTGTAGTTGAGTGGAGTTCATCTCAGTTTTGTTGGAGAGACTTAATACACTAGCAAAACATTAGACACATTTTAATTGCAAGCATTTTGATGCTGTGCTGACCCTGAAGAACTGCTCAACCTGGCAGGATTTGCTTACAAAGCGTAGGTAATGAGTTCTGCTTGTCCTTGTAATCAGTTACACCCTCGGATTGACACAAGACGTGCCAACATCAACCTGGGCATCCTGCTGATCGAGTTCTTTGAGCTGTATGGCCGTGATTTCAACTACATGAAGACCGGCATCAGGGTGAAGAATGGGGAATACCTGTCCAAGGAAGACATGCTGAAAGCCATGGGGAGTGGAAACAGGCCATCCATGCTCTGCATAGAAGATCCAATACAGCCAGGTTAGAGTGGGATTTGCTTTGATTTGATGAATAAATGGAGAATGACGTGATCAATTCGCCCATCTTTATAGAAAGTATGGATGTGACATCAGTGTAGTAACATGTAGCCTCTGCCATCAGTGCGTTAACATTAGAGCATTAGTAAAAAGCTGTTGTGGAATCAACTGCAAAAACAAATTCGGGAAGATGAATTGAACTTGGGGGAAGGGGGCGGGGCAAATGGGAGGATGAACAGTTGGAGTTCTGGTTTCTAAATGCAGATGTGCAGTTGCTATTGTGTCAAGTATGTTCCACTTGTCAGTAGAATATTTTTTGCCTTTTAAATCACTTCATCTTGATTTCCTTTTATTTATACTCTGTATGATAATGATTTGACTGACCTAACATCCTCCAGAATAGGATCGAATCGGGCTCTTTCGTGCCTCCGTGGCTAGCCTGTTGCACATTTCACTGAGTTTCATATGCAGGCTGTAGGATTTATTGTGTTGTGCTAGTGGCTATTTATCTTTTTTTGTGAAATTCTTATTTTTAAAAAATTATTTTTTTCCCTTTCACAGGGAACGACGTGGGCAGGAGCTCATATGGTGTCCTGCAAGTCAAGCAGGTGTTTGACTTTGCTTACATGGTGCTGAGTCACGGTGTGTCTCCTCTTGCACGCGCTTACCCCAACAAAGAGTATGACAGGTTGGTTTGTTCATTCGTTAAATCTCTTTCTTAACTTTTGTACTGTTTAGTGGTTTTATGTATTTATTTTTTCTTCTCACTAGTTTTTGAGTTTGTCCTGATAGCATTGTGGGCTATACCGCTCTGTGTTGCAGCACTTTAGGACGCATCATCAAAGTCAGCCCAGAGGTGTTGGCCTACAGGGACTGGACAATCAAGAACTGGGGGGCCAAGCAGTATTCCAAGCTGGAGAACCATGGTAATGTAGTGGCAACCTATGTTTGCTTCTACTTTCTGTAACATTTACACTGGAGTTGTGTTTTGTGATGCCTCCAGAAAACTGACATTTTCCCAAATTCAAAAGTAAAATATGTGGTGAATATACGTCATGCTGTCAATCGGTTTTTATAGTAGTATTCTGTTTGGTCCTAGATGTAGAGGCCTGTGAGCAGGACCTAGCCAGGCTGATGCTGGTTTCTGTGGAGGATCAGAGAGACACTTCTTCCCCGCTCAGTGCTGACTCTCTCTCGCCTTCTCCAGTCTTCCTCCCCAGCCCTCAGCACCACTCATCATCCTCATCCTCTGCATGCTCGCTCTCGTCCTCCTCCGGAAGTGACATAGTAAGGACGAAAAGCATATTTTGTCCTTTTCAAACGTATACAAGGTCATTCAATCATTAGTTCATGGTTCACAACCACTTTGGCAACACAATGTTAAACCGGTAGCTGTGTATTGAATGTTTTCATAAAGATCATTGTCAGAATAATGTCATAATAACCTCTGCCATCATGTGTCCGTAGTTTCTTTTTTTTTTTTTCATGTCTGTGAAACCTAAACTGCTATGTCTTTTTCCAGGAGTCTGATTCTCCCCCGAACAGTACCGCTGGTAGCCAAGTCCACCCCCTCACACTGGCCTCGGTCCATTCAGTAATCCAGATGGCTACTGACCTGAGGGTCACACATCCAGCAGCCTTTATCCACGCCACGCCTCAGGTAAGTTACTTCGGTTGTTCCCCCCCCCCTTTACAGGTTGCATTATAACCTTCACTAACATTTTCTCAATTCAGGTAGCGTAAAATCTATGAACCCAGTACATGTTTTTATTTATTTTTTGCTTTTTTTTTTGCATTTCCCCCTATCCTGAATTTTCAAACTAAAATCTATTTGACAGGGAGGTCTGAATTTTTAGTTAAATGTTGCCCTCCAACAGCGCAATAGCTCACTCTTGGCATCATTTTCATCACATATTCTGCATCTTTTATCTTTTTCTAGGTCCACATGTCCCTTCCAGAAAACCTAACCATCCCCTCGCTCTCTAATGGCCAGTTCTATCATGAGAATCCACCTTCAATCAGTGTTGTGCACGGTCACACGGCACAAGCTGCACAAGTCTCCCAGCTCACTAACTCCACAAGCCCTCTCCCCAGCCCCCTCCACCAGCTCCACCTTCCTCAGGTAGGAGGGCAGCAGAGCCACACTTACATCATGAGATCCAATTCCCATTGCTCACTTGACCTGCACAAAGTTGGCTTCAAGCACAACCAAGGTGGCAGCCTCCGAGCTCAAAACCACTGTCAAGGTAACTTCAGTCCCCAGCGGCAGTTTGCTCCCCAGTCTCATAACACGGCAACAGGTTTAAGAAACCAGCAGCAGTACAACCGCAACACCTGGCGCCGCAGGAAGCGGGAACATCTTCCTACTCTTAACCAGAGCACATGAAAGACTGCATTACATGAGTGGCATTGGTTTCTGAAGGCCTCAACCAACATGAATCGTGGTGTTGAGAAGGCTCGACTGTGCTCCTTTTTGTTTGTCCATCAGTCTGATGGTAGTCGGAAGCCCTTCCTTTAAATTTGATGCACACCAGCACAGGAAACGGAAGAGTTTGGTCAAGAATTGAATTTCCATGCAACTTGGAACATCTTTAGAAATTGTGTGCCATAGTACTGAACTGATTTATCAAACCTGGTCTTTCTTGAAGTTTTGACTCTTTTTGGGCCTTTTCGATCAGGTTTTGGGCTCATTTGGTCTTCTGAATGCAACTCCCTATTGGTGACGCTCTTGAGTCAGAGCTCTTATAGCTTGGACTATCCTCTGCGAATTGTACTCTGGACTGAAGCGAAGCACTACCTTTCTACCTATGCAGCGCAACGCTGGCTTGATGTTTTTGGTGTGATGGCACAAAACTGACATTATCTCAAGTGCTTAAACTGTGATGACTTGTTTGAATGTACCAAGTGTTTCTTTTGTGTGTGTCGGTCATTTTTTGTTCTCTTGTTTTTGTCACTTAGGGATATTTTTAATTCTTTTGGTCACATTGGCACTTATGTTTTGTTTTTGTATTGTAAACATTGCCAACCTATTGTTTGCGTTTATGTGCAATAATGACTTGTTTTTATTTAATTTATTTCACATTTTAGTTATATTTTAGGGGTTCTCCCCACTATAAATTTGCTTTTTTAATTTCTAGACTACAATGGTCTGTGCAATAGATGGATTTAAGGGCCTTGAAGGGGTGTGTGTGTGTGTGTGGCTTTCCAACAGAAGGGGGAGCTATAGTATAGTAACATGAGAAATGTGCCAAAAATCCTATGATGCCAACATTTTATGCATGTCTAATTTACCACTGCGTTATGATCACTTGGAATGTTGGCAACTGCCTGCCCAAATATTTCTCCACTACTAGTTCTCATTTTAAACATATGTTTAACATTTATTTGGGTGTAGTTCCTTTTGATAGACTGTAGGCTTAAGAAAAATGCTGCTAAGGGAAATGCACCTTTTTTTTTTTTTTAGCAGCGTTTACTCATGTCATTTCAAAAATAGTTGGTGCTACTTATTACCAGCAACGTGCTTGTGTTCTGCCTTATATCTCCTTTTGATTCTGTTAAAGCAACAGGTTAACTGCCTTTTTAAATGACCAAATTTGCCCTTTTTCCTGTCCATAGCCAGCTTTCTGTATTACCCTTTGTTTGTATAAGCACTGCCAGGTTTACTTGGCTTTCATTTTTACATGCAGCTGCTTTGAGGTGAAGAAGACAGTTGATGATTGTTAGCATTAGCATCATGTTAGCATTAGCATAATGCCACTTTGTTGTTTTTTTTGTTTTTTTTTTTATTATAAACTGGTTGTATAAGAGGTTCTTACATCTCAGATTTTCCTCTCCCATATTTAAAGTCAAGACAAGGTTTCAAAGGTACATAATTTACACAGCAATTCATATGAGGAGTTTGGGGATTTTCTCAGATTTGGCATTACAGGAGTTTTTGGTCGAGCCATTAACAAGTGATATGTTTCAAAAGTGTGATTTTTGGACGACCCTGGATGCCAAACTGATGACTCAACATGATCCCGTTAGCATTATCCCCTTGTTTTCACTGCAGCTTTTATTAAGTCGTCTAGAAGATGATTGATGGTTTATCACATTGCCATGAACCAAATCCCCAGCTCGTGTGTGTAATTAAGATGGGTTGTATGTGTGAATGACTGACATATAAATGTATACCTTGTTTTTTTATGTAGGTTTTTCTATTTTTTTAATAAACATTTTAAAACTCCAATTCCAGTTTTGAGTATTTACATTTTGTATGTCTTCTGTTATGTGTTTTTGCTGGACAGTCCATTGTAACCTAAAGGTGGAATGGATGGTTTTAGAATGGTTAACCACAAAGCGGTTTGTCAGTAATGCATTTAACATGCAAAGGATGACTAATGCTATTGTTCCAAAGTTTGTTACCTTGGTTTGTTGAAAGGGGAACTTTCTAGTTTTTGGTTAAGGTTTTCAGTTGGTCTCTTGCCATTCGTTTACACCATGACAAGTGTTTTTATAACTCAACTTCACACCCCAATATGAGTCCTGGAATAGTACCATATAGCTACCCACATAGACACTGAGGCGCACCATCATTCATGTGGTGTAATTCCTCATCGTTTCTGGTGGTGGCACTGGTGGATTATTCCTTGGCTTGGCTGGATCTAATCCATTACTTTTCAAGTTGTCAGAAGGGTGCAGGGAAGTAGAACGTGACAGAGGAGAGGCCTTCTCCTCTAAAGGTACTGTCAACGGAGGGTCAGTGGCCGGAACTGTTGTCATTTTATTCCAATTATAACCAAGGGAGAAAAGTGTTCTCACTGAGATCCCTTTTACCCTTTCTTGACTCAAACTAGCTGACTAAGGTACTAGGAAATTAGACCCTGCCTCCTTTTTCATCATTCACTTTCTTGGATCTGTCATCATTCATGATTAAATAGTAATGGTACTTTGGCACAGGCTATAGTTCATAATCTTATTAAAAGCCTGTGCTTTGTTACTGAGGGATGTATTAACCAGATTAGATGGGCAGGGTCGCTGCATTGAACCTGTAATAAAAGTGTTCAAATGAGTTGCCACTACAGAAAGCCGTTGTCTATACAAGCTTAGATTTGCAAAGTGTGTGTGTGTGTGTGTGTATTTAAATGCATGTGCATGTCCATCTCCACTGGAGGAAGCGCACACAGTCCTCACGGGGAATAAAGAAACAGGCTCCACCCAGCAGCCTCGTGCTGAGCTCTGCAGTCGGCAAAGAGAACTCTTCTCTGTACAAAATGGGCTTGGTTTGCACTAGAAACACAAAATTACAATAAAATATGTTGTTTAATCAAGGGAACGCTATACCAAGTGTTAAAATTCTGAACTTTATGGTGTTGTAAAGTATCCCCCCCCCCAAATAAATCAGGAAATCTCTTTGTAGTTTACTCTTCAATACTCTTTTAATATTAACTATTTATTTATAGGCGGGTTTTGTTGAGTTTTATTTTGGTTCTGTCGAGTTTAAAGTTTATTTCTGTGAGGTAATATGAGTCTTTTTGACAGGCAGGCCCTCCACAGTGCGATGCAAATCTGTAGTGTTTGCAAACACTACAGATTTGAAATGACAATTTGAAAGATTTGAAATGACAATCAGTGAACGCCAGGACAAAGGAGATTTCAGTTGAGTCTGAAGTGTTATGTTGTCAGGAGACTATGTTAATGTATTCCGACTGACAGACACTCTTGTAAATAAATGTCACTTCTCAGTGTCCTCAGTTTCATCCTCAGGCCATGACAGGATTGTTAATTTTTTTTCTACAACCATTTAATACTCTGGTATTTTCAAAGTAAACCATATCCCCAAAACTCCAGTGTTGGTGATCATCAGCAAAGCGTGTCTCCTGTTGTTGTCTGTCTCATTTACAATGCATCCCAGTGCACTAGGTTGTCTTCATTCCTTTATTATTGGATGAGAAGAGTTCTGTATAAGTGGGTTGTTATGGAAAGTGGGACACCTTGTGATTTCACATATTGCATCCAAATTAAAAATGGTTTTGAAGGCATACTCACTTTCTATTGAGAAGCACAATTTGAGATCTGTGAGGCCGTAAACCCATCAAACACAATGCACAGTGTCAAACTTTATTTTAAAGTTACATCATCATCATGATCATGTACATTACAATCAATATACAATAACTATTATGGCATGCCATCCTTTGGCGTCTTGGGGGCTGCGTTTCAAGCTGCAAGCACAACACTGACATATGATCATAAAGTTGATACGGCAAACATGTTATACATCTAGCAGACATTATCAACATCAGCGTTCATTTAGTGACGTGTTTCTAGCCTCAAGGCGAATGTAAGTTCATTATCCGCTCTCATTTTAGCTTACTCTCTACTGATGTCTGAGTGAAGTATATTGCTCTTTGGCAGGTAAATCCTCCGCTTTGTTCACCAGCTAGCTGCTAACGTTGTTGGTTCGCCATTTCTGCTGCACGCAAGATGCTAATACCCTCCATAGGTTTGAGGGAAACTGCGGAGTTGGGTGATAAATTACTCTGGGTTTGTTGCTACGAGCAATTTCTTTCCCATCATATGTGCAGTGATCTGATCCATAGTTAATAAAGTATTTATTAGAGCATCCTCAAAGTTTTTTCACTATTAAATGTGTTGGTCAGTATTAAATTCTCCAACTTCTGTTGACTCTTTGTCTTTCTTTGAACCTGCAGCGTGCAGTTTACTGTACCCACTAAGAGTCAACTTTATATGCATATTTATACATAGTTAAAGTTAAGTTGCTTACTTAGTTTCTTACATCCCAGTAGTATCATCAGATTTGTTGTCCAATGAACAATAGCAGCATTCTATCTTCACCCTTATAACGCAAGCTGACCTGTCTCATCTCATAACTTTGCAACTCTTACAGTAAGAACGTTGCCATGAGGGTGGTGGCTGTGTGGTAAAACCAAACATATAGCAAAGACTTATTTGAAGACATCTCACACCGCAATTGTCAAAGAGACTGTTGATCATAAATCATGATGGATTGGAGTCCAAGTCAAGTCTAAAGTCTGTTTATGTGCACATCCCATTCTATAGAACAGCATGTATGCAGACATGGTTTTATGTTTTTAAAGATTAGGCTAATATACAGTATCTCCCATCCAACAATTAGTAGGTGTTTATTTTCCATTTTTACTGCACATTGTGCAGTTCATTCAGCTCAGGCCGCGTTAGGAAAAAGTGTTTTTGAAAAATTGTCAGGCCTTTCCTTTGTTATTCTGCCCATTACTCTTATGGCCTGCCTGCCTCTCTTGCTCTCCCTTATACCTTTCTCAAATACAGAAGGAGAGAAATGTGATCAAAGGCTCTGCCTTAACTACTGAAAGCTTTTGTTTGTTCTCCTCTTAGGATGTATGGAAGACACATTTCTACTATTATGCTATTTACAGCATGGAGCCACCTAGAGACAGGTGATGAGATCACAGTGTACAAAATGGAGGTGACAATGACAGACATGCTTTTATATCAACAGAATGAAGAGTATAATGGGAATGAAAGTAAAAGAAAGTCAATGAAAGGCAGAAAAAGTCCTCTTCCACACTGTGTGATACTAGTCTCATGGACTTGTATTATGTTGTTTTATCTACACTGCATGGAACATGTTCATTATTCTAACACCTACACTTAGATAACCAATCTGATACAAATATAGCATCACTAGTCCTAGTCCTGTAAAATAGAAGGCTTCTGCAACATCTGTCAGACGATCCATCTTTCTTGGGTGCCTCATAAAAACATGCTATGTCATGATAAGGACGTATGGTACTTACTTAAATGATCTCCCATATCACACATCCCCTTACTTTGCATGATTAAACTAAATAAATAACCATAAGCTGAGTACGTAGACACAAAAATCACCATTAAATCAACATTAGCTCTGATTTACTATATCTATGAATCACACCTACATGGGACTACTCTTCAAGGCAAAACATTATGCAGCACCCTCCCCAGATAAATAGGAAATTTCACTTATAACAAGAAGAATGTTTTAATTGGGGATTTGATTGGTACAATTTGTGACATGTAGGCTACATGTCATTAGATGTTGATTTTGTTCCACTTTAATACACTTTTACATCTGATCTACCTTAACATGTGGCCAGTGTATCATCAGTGTAAGCCTGCATTTTAATTTAGGTTAGTGTACTGCAGACCCTTGATATGTTTTTGGGACGCCATGGAACCATGTTCATTCTCTTTTACTGAAGTAAAAAGCATATCAGTCTGTTAGCTAAAATAAGCCTCTTGGCCTAGATATCTTCACTTTCGTTGATTTCATGCTCATTCACAGTTCAATCCACAGTGTGTTCACTTGAGATATCCTTTCTTCTCTGACTCAAAGAGGCCTGATGGATTCTGTATTCCGCCTGGCAAAATAGCTCCATTCAGTCTCTCTCCAGTATAAAGATCACTAATGACCCATACACACCAGTATTCAGGTGTTCCACACAAAACCTATTTTTCTGTGAATAATGGACCCTCTTTTAAGAAACAGCAGCTTTAAGAAACATACATTGCCTCTAAAGTCCCTTGTAGCAGAGAGGAACAGACGCTAGTTGAATCTGTATTTGTAGCTGTTTACTGTGTCTTGGGCAGTGTTCATTTTTCATCTTTTACAGAGAAAATATGAATGTCATGGGTGTCAAACATTGCCCGAACAGCAAGTCCACTGAGGTGTGACCTTCATCAACCAGCAACAACCGAAGCCTGCTTGCTGACAGACGCTGGTCAAGAATTTTCTAAGGGCATCAGTAATGGAAATATTTAGTTAATTCAGAATTTGAAACTGTATTTGATTCATGTGGCTGGTAGAGATCTGGTAGGATTTGACTTTCAAGTAAGTGCTCAGCTGAACTGCTAATGAATACAAGACTATTGTAATCAGTTAGTTTGACCCTGCTCAAATATTGTGACCTTGTGGATTCTTGGACATTACTTGCATAATGCACAAACATTTGAGTCTGGGCCATGACTGTTGCATGTTGGCTTCACGTAATAAAATAAAATTAATTGATCTCTGGGCCACTTTGGGACAGTGGAGCAAGCTGCAAGCACATGTAGCGTGTGATGCTTGTGTGCTTTTTTTGGTTTGTGCACATCAGAAGCTTCAATACATATTTTCCATTTTTTCATTCCAGTTCGTGATGTGTTTTTTTTCTGGGTGTCTTTAGAAACATTTCCTTTGTCGCCACATTTGAGGTGTTTGTCATGAATATACATGATCTCACTGATAAGGCCAACATATTACATGCAGGTATGCACATGCAATCACAAGCCATTCATTTCAGTGTGCACACTCAATCACACAATTCTCACTCTCTCACTCCACACGAGTCCCTGGTGCCTGACAGAACAAATAAACAGCATGGGGCGCCGTTTGTATGAATACACTTTTAAATATATTGATTTTTTTTATTATTCACAGAGAAAAATGTGTTTTCCCAAAGTGGGGTGCTTTGAAAGTTAACACCGTAAATAAACTTAAGGAGCAAGTGCATGTTTCAGGCAAGATGAAATGATGATAAGTGCATTCTTAGTCTATTCACTATACCTCCATTTAAGAATACTTAACAGCAGTATAGATTTACTAACCTAATACTTTCCATCACTATCTTTTCATTGTCACTGGCACCCTGCCTAGAAGTAGCATTGGACTAGCATTGCTCATTTTTCCTAATCAGTATCTGATTATCCAGATCACAGTATGTTACTGCATACTGTTTGTATCTTTTCAAATGGTAAATGGTAAATGGACTCTTTCTTATATAGCGCTTTTCAACCGAAGCGGTTCCCAAAGCGCTGTACCAGTAATCTAAGTTTTGAACAGTAGTCTAATTCACCCATTCACACACCGATG
>JAVQJF010032616.1:0-41765 GCA_036023855.1 Gadopsis marmoratus
TGAGGATGCTTTTCTTCAGCAGGGACAGGGATGGTAAAGTTCAATTTGATATTTTTCAGTTCCAAATTCCTGTGACTAAATGTTTTGTGCCTTTGTAGATCCACTGTGATCAGTTGTAATGCACATGTGTACATGATAAAGTCAGGCATAGTATTATTACGGTTGCACTTATTTTCATTAAGAAGTCTCAGGTCGTTCACAATGTTTTGTAAAAGGATTGTTCCTTAAATATATGCATTTTCATAATGTACTTACTGTACGATTATTATGCTGGGATTATACCGGTCCAGCCCTGAACTAAAATCAGTTTGACACCCCTGCTATAAATAGAACTCTGGACTGGCGTATATTTTTACAGCCTTGGGGAGTGTCCAGGATGAAGCATTTGTTGTGAGAATGTGGAAAACGGAGTGACAAGCAGTCCTGGCATTTGAACTCAGGGTCACACAGAGAGGACAGCCTGTCAGGTTAGAGAGATTGCCTGCTGGCAGCCAGTGGAAGTGAGGAAGAGCTTGGCCCACAACCAATCAAGCTGGCTCCAAAGTCATTTTTTTGGTCTTTTACGTAAACCTTTTTTTGGCCGTGTTAACTTCTGTTGCCCAATTTCCTACAATTCTAAGTCATGTTGTGCTTTGCGGTAAGAAATGAATGTGCCGGTCAGCGCCTGGCAGGTCACCAGTCATCATGCAGAGGTGGTGCTGTTTTCTATAAATGAACTGGCCAAATGAATGGGGAAAGTGGCAGGTGGAGCTACGCAGTACAAGACTGTGGCTGTTACTTTGGAAAGTACCAACGTTTGAATGTGCTGAAAAGTATGAAGTAAGGTGGGAAAAGGAGTCTGAAACATCAGATAAGTAAAGGCTAAAAGTTCTCAGACTAAGATCTGGAGGTTGGTGGGGGAAAAAAATCCCAAACTATTTCCTGCTCCTGAATACACACATATGCAGAGAGGAGGAGAACGAGAACGCTATGTTACCAGATTATTGTCGTCCTGGAAGGCGTAGTGCAGGGTGGTGATCCACTGGCAGTCCCCATTCACCAACACGTCTCTCTCCTCCCGAAAACATGCCGTCTAAAAAGAAACGCAATCAACTTTATGCTTAAGATTAAAATAACAACAATATAACAGAATGTTAGATTGTGCCAAGCATATGTGTCAGGTATCCATATTGATAACTGTTACACCTACAGCTCTTTACCTTCTATCACAGATGAATTGTCATGCAGTTTCATTTAATCAAATTTGTTTTATTCTGACTTTATTGCAGGTTTTACAGCATTACAAAATTTTAGACTCCTGACTTGTTTGATTCATCCTGCCACATTTATACAGTTTTACTAGACTGTACAAAAGGAATTTCATAAAAAAAAAAAAAAAAAAACATTGAATGCTATTTAATGTTGTAATTTGAGTGACGTATGAGCGTACGTAAGACAATTCCCACAGCTGAACAATACATTCTTTTTGTAAAAGTCAAACACATGCACACACACAAAAAAAAAAGTGTTATGTCTCAAAACACACCCTGACCTCCAAATGCTCTGACCAAAAAAACAAATAAAACAAAAACAAAATAACTCCTCAGGCAGGACTTGGCCACCCTGGCTCAAAAGGTCAGTACAAGATAGAGAAGAAATCTGATTACTGATCAGCTTCACTTAAACAAAAGGTTTCATAATAACCAGGTTATTACATTGCAAGTCATTTTCTGATTGCCTTAACACGATGACTCAGAGACCAGGTGTCTTGTGTGCATGTAGCTGTATTGCAGATAATAGATCAGTTTAGAATAGAATACAGCTATAGAAACATTTTATCAGTATTCTCCACCTTGGTAGCTTCTGTGCACAGCTCACTTCAAGTCAAGGATCTCTGTGTAAATCAATTTTCAGAATATTGTTGTGTAAATGTACAATATCAATCAACACTACATCCCAATTTGGCCCCTAATCTTACACTGTAGAGTGCTTTGATGTTCCCTGTCTACAATGACCTTTATATGCTTGGCGTGTACTGTCTAAAGTACATCTGTTGCTCTACAATGTTTCCCATGTCCAGGTGTCCCTGACACACACACACACCCCGAGTTTTGGCCGGTGACGTATGAGGCATGAAGATTGAAGACCCAGGGGATCAGCGGGAATGTTAGACTGTCAGGATGAGGTCGATGAGAAAAACATGCAGCTCAAGCAGCAACATGTTCCATGAGCATTTATCAGTGAAGGCCTGATTTGAGTGTGGATTAGGGCTGCAGCCAACTATTATTAATCTGTTAATATATATCAATTCATCTGGTGATTTTCTCAATTATGTGATTAATCATTTGGTCTATAAAACATCTGGCTGTTGGGATAATTTAATTTCCCATCAACTAATCAGGTTATCAATCCTCATTTTTATTTTCTTTAAGGATTTCCCCAATACTGTTGCAGTGGCCCAGTATCCAAAACCAGTACCACAACTGGTGCCCCCCATTGAGTGATGCTCACCTCCGCTCGCTTCAGCATCTCCCACTTGTTGAGAATCTTCATGGCAAACACCTTGTCCGTGTTTCTCACTTTTACAACTGCAACCTGTAAGAAGGAAAGAAGAGTTGGAGTGTTAAAATGGGTTTTAAATATTAGATGCACACAAACATTCATCAGGAAGTCTAAAATATCCAAGTACAACTTTCTAAATAACTGTGTTTTGTCTTAGTTGACAGTAAAAATTTCTTTTTAAATTCTGGTAAATTCATTCATTCTCAGATTAAGCAAATATAAAATTGAGACTTTAAATGAGCCAGACTGAAACTTAAGGTTCTCCTGAATGAAATGATGAATTGCACTTGATGCTGACTGCTAGAATAGCTTAGAAAAACAAAATATATGCAGGAGAGTCAGGTGCCCCAAAAAGTGTTCCAGTTCTTTGAGGGTTAAGAACAAGACATCCGAGCACTTAAAGACACTACACCTGGCAAAGACTCCAAGAGTCAAGCAAAACTTAGAAACTAGATCAGATGCAGGGTGGGGGACTAGAGTGAGAAAAATCTGTTATGCCATGAAATGAAACAAGACAAAGTTAAAAAAGAAAAGGAGACTGGAAGAGTACAGGAGGAGTGAAAGATGAGATGCAGGGAAGGAGAAGCTGAGGTAGAGAAAAGCAGAGAATATAGAGAAGAAGGGAGAGTAGAGAAGAGCAAAGGAGGGGAAGGGAAAAGCAGGGGGCAGGAAGTGAGCATAAAGTGCCGAACCTAAAACGGCAACCGATGCACTCCACCTGGATCCACACAGACAATAAAAAATAAATAAATAAAAAATTTTGTGCTTCCTACTTAGAAGGGCTTGCTCTTATTTTGAAAAAGACAATATTCCTACTGAGCCGATTGAATGACTAATGATACTAACTAATGACCACTAATATTCCCATTTACATGTAGCCATGCATACCCTGGCTGTATTTGACAGGGGTTGACACCCTAACATGTTGTTTAACATGTCGAAATATGGAAAAGTGGAACAGCCAAGACGTTTTTCTTTTTTGCATCAAAATAGGAGTTTTTTTTTTTTTTTTAGTCTGCACTAGCGGACCGTGCAAACTCGGCCCCCCCTTTTTCATCCGATCAACCACCTCCCTGCAAAGCCAAAAACCTGCTGATATCCAAGTTTTCATAATGTTTCAAAGTAGGTATGTTACTCCTTCGGAGCAGAAATGTAGGCTTTTCTTTTGTGCATGCATCCCCGCCCCCGTCTTGCTAGGTGGTGCGTTTACAACTCACAGAGCTGACCTTCAGCGGGGCATGGGGTTGCGTGTCACAAACTGCGCTAAAAACCCAATTGCATATTCCCAATGTGCTGTATACATGTCCAAAGAATGCTCCTAAAACCAGAATAATATCAGCATACCCTACGTGCCTTAATCGGAAAACACTACATTCGGAATAAGGCTTAAATCAGAATATCCAAACGGAATATGCTGTTTACACGACCTGTGTCAAATTTGTGATATTTTCATATTTGGAATAATAGTGGAAAATGTGTGTGCATGTAAATGTAGTCGATGTGCCCTATGATTTGTAAATGGACACAAATCAATAGTGAAAGGACGGATTTATGCAGATGTGATGGTTTTGAAGAAAGTGTCTGATCACGGTTTATAGATGTGGTTTTCACTATTACAAATCACAAACAAGACATAAAAAGCTTGTGTCATTAACTTATTAAACTACCATTCACAAATCATGTAACCTTCATCATTTTAGATCATGAATAAAAAAAAAAAAAAAGAATCACACTGAACATGAACTTGAAAAGGCTTTTAAAAACTTTTAAATTGTGAATAATGAGGCCCTGCACTGTGCAACCTTTCTACTACAATCTCGCACATTAAACTGATATTTAAACCAAATCAACCCAGGAGTGAGCAATGCACCAGAACCTTTGAAAAATGAAACAACCGGAGAGTGTCAGTTAAAACTTCCCACCTTTAACACGTTACACTGCTCTCAGGGTATCATTCTCATACCCTCTTTAGTCGGTCTTAACATGCGAGTGCCAGCTTTCCCTACACTGATAATTGCTGAACATTGCCGTGACATAACCTCCACAGCTCTGGCTTCACATTTTGCCAAAAAAGGAGCTGCGCAAGCTGATGTGACAAACCACTGCAAGCTGAACGGCCAAAGTATGTGTTCATGCAAACTTACACCCTGGCTGCTTACTTTTAGCCTCCTTTATATGTTTTTAATATTCAACTGATTCAAAAAGCAGGGGTCCATTTTTAATACAAACACAAAAATATGCAAAAATAGACGAGGGGGGGAAAAAATACATGCAAGTAAACGGACGGACAGGAATTCGTGCACACACACGGATGAGTAGTGGAACAAACACAGGCACCCTATGCAACAGAGGGGTCTGTAGTCTATTAAATGAGCTGGGGAATGCTGCTAATGCAATACAATGATAACATTCCTGCAGTGTTTGGATTTCCCCTAGTGATCCCTCACCAGAGGAGAGGAGGAACGGAGGAGGAAGAGAGGAGGACAAGGGGGGAGCGCACTGTTCTTGGCAATGCCTTGCTGTTTTTGTCCCTTTTCTCCATTGCTTCTTCCTTCTCTCCAACGTTCCTTCCTTCATCCCGTCCTCCCTGTCACGCTTGGTGTCCACTACAGGGGCCAGGAAGAACTAAGCGCAGAGTTTACTTCACTGTTCCGGTCTATATTCATGGATAAAAAGTGTTTTTGAATTTATCAGTTGGGAACAGGCATGAAACAAACCACAGCAGTTGATCTAATTATTCCACAGGCCACGAACGTTCTGAAGTGACAAAGACAAACTGAACATGGTGTGTTCAGTTTGTCTTTGTCTTTGCCAAAATGGCTACAGAACTGACAGACTTAACAGACTCAGCATTTGACTGCCGACTAGTGTTTTGACCCAATGCAAAAAACAGTACAATAATGTAGAACTGACTGATGGCCCATGACATACATCGCAGGGGTCTGTCAATCAAAACCATAGACTGCATAAGAAAAAATGTAGTTTGATGATGTTGTGAAGTAGAGTGGGATCATGGGAGGTGTCGTCTTCATTGTTAAAAACAACCACAATTGCATGATGTGACCTGGATGTATAAAGAGAACAGGACGTGGCTACGGCAGAAATCATGTTCACAGATGAGGAAATGTATTTAAGGTTTTGTTCACATTACAGTCCGTCACATTTGATCACATTATGCCATTCAATTCTAATATATCTAATAGCCACAAGTAACATTAGGTAGCGTTACATTAACTTTCTAACTTACAATTAGATTCAACTATAGAGCTACTGTAGCTAACGTTATGTGGCGTTCAACACGCTCAAAAAGGTATTTTCAGTGCGATATGTGGTGAGCTGTTACCCATGGTCAAAACAAACGTTAGGTGTATGGGTCGACTCATCTTGCTAACTCGGCGTTAGATGAGTCGACTACAGATACAGCCAACGTTACTGTGGCTAATGTTATGAGGCGTTCAAATGTAAGTACACCACCCGCAAACATAACATAGGTCTAGTTGGTATTAGACATTTTAGCCTGTGGGAGCAGAACCTCTAACCCTGGCATTATTTATCAAAATCTATTCACTGAGCTCCACCAGACTGACCACCATTTGGCCTGTTGGTGTTGGTGAATAGGCATCCGAGTCCTAATGGGGGCATCCTCAGTAGGCAGGAGGCCAGTTCACACACACTGGTCCATTCATCAGATGAGCTCCACAACGTCACACACCCCGCGCCACTTCTCTGCCCGCTGCTGACAATGGGAGGATGAAAGCAAAGCATCCAGCACTCAAGCTCTCTCGCCTCTCTTTCTGGCTCTCAAGTATATTTTCTTTACTTTATTTTCCTGTGTGTCTCTATTCTCCAGCTCAGTCTCTCTGTTCCGAAATGTCAGTCACAGTTCTGGGCTCAGTTTTCTTAAAAAAGTGATGACATAAAAATAAAAAAAACCCTTATATTTTCATGTGGTGTTTCTCCTTTACTTGTCCAAAATACACATTTTTCCATGTTTGAATAGTCTGACCTTAAGTCACATGGCTGTTATTACTGTCATCCAACTGGAATACAGTAAGACTTCCTAACTTTGCAATGCCAACAGCCATAAAGAAAAACTGACACATGTGCTTGCTGGTTTGCCAGACAGGCGCCTTCAGGTAGCAGCGCTTACAAACTTGCAGAAGAATGTGTTGACTGCTATTGAGAACATTGCTTGGGGTATATGTCTGTATATTCAGTGCCATTAAAGTTTGGCTTATTAAATGACACTCCAAGTCAGATGGGACAGCTGACCAAGTTAAGAATGAAATAGAACGGAGTTGACCCATGGAAATGATCAAATCTGGCCCGCGATACGGTGCTTGTTGGCCCACTAACCATTTCCTAAATCACAATGAAAATAAAAGTTATTAAAGTTAAAGTTAAAATTAAAGTTGAAAATTCGCCTATCAGCGATCTGTGCAGTGCAAATGGTGACAATTGCACAATTTCTGCAAAAACTACACCTGACCTACGTGGGCCACAAGGAAGAAGTTTGTCTTCAGGGCTGTCTGCCTGGCAGAAATTCCTGAGGGCAAACTTCTCCCATTTTTCTGTGCGGGGCTTCTGCAACTGGATTTGCCTCTTGGCAAAGATGAGTAAGGACAGCAAATGTTGACAATGATAATGAAAATGCAACTGAATGAACAAATTGACAGATGAACTCACCTTTATTTTGCCACCTCATACTAAACCACTGTGTTTAATTTGCCAAATGACAATAGCTGTGTGCAAGGTTGCCAATATCAGAAGCCATCACAAGTGAAAACCTGCAAGCTTCAGTGCAGTGGCCACGCAAGATATCTGATAAATATGCCTCCAGTCATTTTGCAAAAGTGGGCCTCAGGCAAAGCAAGTTGAGCATCCCTGAGGTAGAACATAAAATAGAACGTAGTGACTATAGTGTGAAACTCATTCTAGCACAGCTGACTTGGTGAAAAGGCACTGGAATGTCACAAGGTTCATGGATCATACCAGAGCGCTGGGCATAACACGTCTCTCTGTCTCTCCCACACACACCCCTACCCTGCAGTGTTAGTATTTTGTGGCAGTACTGCAGCTACATGCTGGCAGGTGTGTTCCAAATCTATCCATCCATCCATCCATAAATCACCGTCTCGATTTTTCTCCATCTCCCTCCGCCTAACAGGGTGCTTTAAAAGGAACTGAGGAATTCACCAACTTGTTTGTGCAGATGTGGAATAACAGTTCCAGAGATCAAATATTTAGACATGTGTAGCATGGCCCAAGATGATCAGTTCAGCATGGAAACCCCACCTTTTCTGATAATCTATCTGTCTTATGATCTAATCTGTTAGCGTGAAGACATTTTTTGCAGGGCACTGACATTACGCAAGAGTCTTGGCTGAGGACCACGCTATCTGCCCCTACAACTTTCCCCAGCTTTGACATCAATACCTGAAACCCAGTGACAAAAATATTTCAACCTCTTTCCTACAGGCACATAGAAGCAAAAAGTAAATAAACAAAAACATGTTAACCCACACTGGACGGGTTCACTGGAACTCGAATTAATTTACGGTTCACGTAAAAGACAAATGTGAAAGTTTTGTTCAAGATGCAAGTAGAGTCATGCTCATGCAGCAGACCAATACTACGCACTGCTGTTGGAATGCAGCAGAAAGTCATCTACTACTCAAACACAACAGCACTCTTGTCTTTTATAACTCCGGTATTAAGGTATAAGGGAACAAGATAATATAGTCTTTGTATTGTCCTAAGATCAAACTGCAAAATCTTTGCCTCAAGGAAGAAGTTGCAGGTTGTGTCGAGATGTGTCCTGTCAAAACAGACACGTAGACAAAAAAAAAAATAAAAAAATACATACACTGCAGATGATGCACCTAGCAGATAATGCCCCAGAAGAAGCTATAACACCTGTTTCTTGTATAAAAGAGAAAAAGGGGAAACCCAAATTGCAGGTTCTCAGCTTGTATGGTAATGGTTTGCTGCATGGTTACGATCAACTAGAAGGTATATTACCTCTCCGAAGGCTCCTCGTCCAATCACTTTAAGGATCTCAAAGTCTTCCTTGTGCAGGCGCATCTGCTTCACTTTGGCAGTGAAGGGTTTAGCTGTAGAAAGAAGGAAGACATTAGGTTAATTCAAATTTAGCCAAATATGAGATATAAAATCGACTTTACACAAAGATGATCCATTTTTTAAAACAGTTGCTGTGTCTCAAATCACATTCTTCTATACTTACACCTGCTATTTTAAACGTGTTTACACTGACAATAATAGTAAAAAAAAAAAAAAAAGAAGCAATGATCAAAAGTTACGACTGTAATTTTCGGAAATTCAGTCATGATCGCTACGTGCATAATGTTCGATTTGAGACAATCCTGTCAATTAACAATGGAAGTTTACTACAAATGAGACACAGTATATATCTTCAGAACACATAAGGGTGCAAGTAGGATTCACTGAATGAAATGCAAAATATGAGAGACATATGTATTTCTAGGACGTAAAAAAGCGAGGCACTTTTATAAACTGTCATCCAACTACATTGATATTGAGATACCTGATTCAGCTCAGCGGGTGATTAACTTAGCGCATCACAATGTCAGGGGAAAAAGAAAACCTTCAGAGTTTTACAAGTTGGGGGGTGGGAAGAGACAAACATCACAGTCGTCACAATCAGGTGTTGATGTGTGAGGGGAAAAAAGCACACTTCTGCACTGCAGATCGGAGACCAGGCTGAAGATAGTTTGAAAATCAAGTAGTCATGAGGTTACCCACTGTGGACCTGCAATATTCCCATAACTCATGAAAGGCTGCCATGCCATTATGAATGTGCATTATCAAAGTGACCACCTGGACATCTCTATAGCACATGACACCGGACACAGAGAGGCTGAATGATAAAGCTAGCCATTGTTAAGCCTACAGTCATGGTTCCTGGTGGAAAAGGAGACTTGGGAGGGATCTACAAGGGTCACCAGCATTCTCTCACAAAGCTACACAGATTCCATCTATGGGTGACAAAGTCAGCATTTCCCTCATTTGTGGAGGGCTATTCAACCACTTCCTGGTTTACATGATTCCAGCATGCAAAGGATAACCTGGATTGGCTGCAAGTTCACTAAGGTCAGCATACTGGTTGCACCGATACACTGATAACATAAAAGTATAACTTACATTTTTATGTCGAAAAGTATGCCGCCTGTCTATACTCAAGCAAGCATTCACATACAAATGCACTTCCATGTTTGACTTTTACATAGAGTAGCCTGGTTAACAAAAGACAAAATCGCCTTTTACTAAAGAAACTACGGCTACGGCTACTGTGCGTGCGGGCATGCCACCAGCCAAGTTGACACTCTGGGCCCATCTGCAATCCCTCACTGGAAAAACATCATGCTAAACTCATCTGGTTGCCATGACTCTACAGCACCTCTGGTGTTGAGGAGAAGAGGACGTGCCGAAAGCAAACAAACGGGTCACTCACACTCCCTTCCTGGCTCCACTAACAACCGGCCTGGGCCGGCCTGCTATGAACGCAGGGCAGAGGGAAAGCTGAGCCAGTGCAGAGTGCCATGTCCTGGCACGCAGACCATGTACACAGATAAATACACAAGTAACTCAGTCATCGTACCAAGTAAGGCTGGGAACACCCGACATGGGAAAAGTGATTTCATTCATTTATCTGCACACCCGTTACAGAGCAAGTACACCAGAAAAATTTAATTATGCATAGTGATGGATCATTCCGTTATATTTGGGAGTGTAATCCAGCTCCATGCAATTGATCAGGAAGTCTGCAAAAGTGATAAAAAAGGCTGTGACAAACAACTGAGCTTCTTGTGCTTCCTTGATGCATTATCCAACCGCACAATTTCCAACAAAAATACAAAGTCTGGGACAGAGGATGATATATGCTAGGTGACCTGGAAAGACCCAAGATTCATTGCTAGAAACAGCATGTCACATCCAAACTGCAGTCAAGAGTACGGTACAGATGGTTGGCTGGCAAAAGACACTCTAAATTGAATTTACTGCACAATGTCGACCACAAAACCTATCTCAGTCTTCAAAATGTGATCCCTGTGCATGTGGTATTAAAATGCTTGGTTCCATCATAGAAATCTTGGCACTGGTGGTAATTTTCACCATACATGTGATTCTTTTAAACTGTATCACTGCCAAATCTCTCCATTTTATCCAGCATCGCTAACCTGACATGGCATGTCATGTTTTCCAGGGTAATATCTAGTAACAAAATCCCTTTGAATTCATATTCATTCACACATGAAAACCACACAATTGTAGCAAACAATTAGGCAAGAGATTAAATCTATTTAATATGGCTGTCTTTCACTGTTTAAGCTCAGATGCAAGATCCTCCTTGGATCCTGCACTTACATAGCTTCAGAGTGAAGAGCAAAACTTTAGCTTCAAAGATTTGGTCGTGCAGAAATGGTTTCTAACCGGATTCTTTCATTTTAATTCAGCTCATGTGTAAAGACTTTCACACAAAATCGTCAGTACAAGATGCAAAGGAATGTATCTGTGTTTTCTCATAAAGCTGATCATAATCCACACAATAGCTTGCTTACGTTTTAAGTAAATGCTAAATGAGAGGAAAACACAGTTAAATATGTCAGGATTTTCTATATTGGGCTATTATATTGGCAAGTGTTGAATCCATGTGAGTTTTGTTATGAGCACTGTCACGGGTGTTTTTTTTTTATTTTATTTAGCGTTGATAGCCTAAATGTCATAAATGCGATGACTTGCTAAGCAAACTGCATTACAAGATCTAAACACCCCCACCTTCAGGTAGCCTATATTAACATTCTTTTATTGAGGACAGCCATATCAATTACTGCTATTATCTCAAAAGGAGGGACCATTAATTCAGCCCCATGCACACAAATTATGCAGCCCCCTCCCTATCAACACAAAGGGCATTATCTGCCCTAACGGGTTCCAGTAACTGATTTAGACCAATCAACATTTTAGAGACGCATGTTTTTTGGACACTGCTGCTGCTGCTGCTTCTTCCCATTCAGCTGTCACCCAGATTCAAACATGTTTATACTCTTGTGTCTTCCAACAACAAAGGCCAGTGCCATTGGGAAGACAAATAGGCCACCACTCAGTCATCTTAATTGCCTTGCTTTGTCACCCTATCTTCCTCATCTAAACTGATCTGATATGTAGGATCGGTCACTGATGGTTTTGAACTACATGGCTAAAAGGATAAAAGATATGTATCCGATTCCCTTCTGGTTAAACTCTTGATTATACCTAATATGGTGGCAGGCCAGAGAGTAGGGGGACCAGTCAGGCTAGCTGAGAGGGAGAAAACACTGATTAGTAGCTGCATGCTGACTCAGGAGCTCCACTAAACCAGCTACATGAGAAATGTCTTTCATCTGAATCAGGAGTCCAGAGGCCATGTCCACAACAAAGCACACATACAAATATAGACACATACACATCCACACACAGATAGATCTAGTTCCCTAGTAATTGGTGACTATGTGTTGCTCTGGTCTTGGAAGAAATACCACAGCCAAACAGATGATATAAACTGCTTTTCTGGAGAGGAAAAATCATTCAGTTGACTATCACTCCAACAGTAGGTAGTTTATTGAAGCACAAAACAGCCATTAACCTGTTACTCTGGCTTGCAATTTATAAATGGAATTCAAGTTTTGTGTATGTGCGAGTATTTTTTGGAAATACAAGGCCCATATGTCAGTGCAGGGTCAACATATAAAACACCCTGACTCAAGCAAGAACTGCCTGTGCTTGCAAAGCTTACCCAGGGATCAATGTGTCTGTGCTTTTCCTGTAGCAGAGATGGATTTATAGCGACATACTGCATCCCTTTTTACAACCGAGGAAAAACAAAATACCATGCACTATCGTCATACATCTTAACTCGCCGGCAAAATATACAGGTAGGCCTAAACATAGTAACTGTTGCTATGACGAGGTGTGGTAGAAACCCCTAGTAACACTTGACTATCCAATCTTTAGCATGACTGGGGCTCATTGTTTTCCAGAGGGTTTTGCAACGTGCAGGGCAAGTGAGGCGAGATTGGAAAATGATTGCACATCAGTCACATTGATGGACCGTGTGCTTTGCAGGGAAGACATCCATCTGCAGACGCACTATGAGCGCATAGACACAAAGAAAAAAAATACGTTGAGAGATACACACTTGCAGTCTGTACTGTGCAAAACACACACACGTTAAGTGGAGGGCCTTGGGATGCAGTGAAACTGGAAAAACATGAGTGACGCCAGCTAATCCACAGAGCCAGACTGGTTTAGCCCAAAATGCAGAGCGCTTATCAGGCCCATCTTCCTCCACACCGACAAGAGAAGTCAGAGGCATTTTTGTGTGAAACTTGGTAACTACAGGCAAGTGTGCTCACTTAGCAGCCGGCCCACAAATGATATGCTCAGTGCTCACAACCGGCCTCAGCCTGGGTCTCTTCCACTCTATGTCTCGAGGGTGTGTGTGTGTTACAATGCCTGTTGCACATGTATGGTTTCCATGTGTGACTCAATGCTGGGTGTAACTACAGTGATTTTTTGTAATAAAAGTAACTAAACTTATAAATGAATAACTTAGTATTGCACTGCATTGCGTGTGTGCCGGCTGTTAAAAAGGACTCTTGTGGGTGTGCTTCATGTTCTGTTCTTTACTGAAAAATGACACACCCACCCACCTCAGTCAATATTTCAGGAAAACAAACATATACAGTCACCTGACACATACACTAATACTTTCGCTGGGTCCCAGAGCAGATGTGTGCGACACTCCCATCATAGGCTTCATATGTTACAAGACCTTTATATATTGTTTGCTTTTTTAGCTTTTTCCACAGTAGATGCCAGTTCAGCAGACAGTGAATCAGTGAGGGAAAATGAAAGGGAAAGAAAGAAAGAAAGACGGGAGCTTCACGGGACATCAGAATAAGAGTGATGATCCAGGTGGACAAAAACACAGAGACAAAGTGGCCACATTGGTTTTGAAGTATTTGGAATGTTATACGTCTGTCGCTCATCCATTACACAGAAAATTATTTTTCATAAATTATCAATCCACTCAGAGACTTAGGTGAAACAACGTTAATACACAACCCCTACATTTTTTGGAGCAATTATATATATATGCTTGTGAAATGTAATCCCCACAGGCCTAACCACATACAGATCAGATCAGATACTCATATTTACCTAAATGTTAATCTCAGATATAAAAAAACCCCAGATATCTGCAAATGAATGCTGCATCTGTATGCAAGGGATAAGATTTTGGTTTCTGAAGTGTTCTGGTTTGCGTTTGTAGTTCAAGTAGTACTGACCAATCACGTTTGAGCATGCTTTGATTGCATGCAAGTAAACAGTCGGAGAGGTAAAGAGCCTGAACACATTGACCGAAATGCAATCTGAGAACCCATTGGCTATTGCCTGATGACAAATTTAGGATTTTTTGGAACCTTATAGATTAGCTTTCTTAAAACTGATCTGCATCAAAACGTCAGCAGATGATAGCGGATGGGTTCCAAGATAGCTAATCAGACTGTCAACGACCAGAGCACAGAAGAGGAAGTATTGACCTGAAAATCCATTATCTGGATATTCGGATGCTAGACCGGAAGCCCAGAAACATTGGTCGTTGACCAGATGGTTCTGAAATTGTCTACATGTTGGTTAAATGAGCGATAACAGATTTCTTTCCTGTCGGAGCTTAATGAATCTGTTTCGACACCCGGCGTGGCAAAATGCACAGCCAAATCAGTTTTCCACATTCACACACTAATTTTCACTTGTAAATTGATGGCAATTCTCGCACTGTCATTAAGGAGAGCAGCACTCTAGTAATGTGTGGTGGACAAAACACACTAAAGTTCAGTAAAGAAGAGATTGCATTTTGATTGGCTCTTTTTTTAGCCGATAAAGATCCATCAAAATATGTCTGGATTGGCCCGGATACAGATCCTCAGGTCAGAATTAAAGTATGACAGATATTTGAAGGACAGAGGACAATTGTGGGATAAAAACAATGAGGAAAAAAAAAACCCACAAGAAACAGAGACAGAGGCGAAGGATGGAAAAAGCAATCAGCTCGTGGGAGAAAGTAGGACTGGGACTGAGCAGGACAGAGAGAAGAGTGTGAGACAGAGAACGCAACACATACTCAGGCCCAGTCAGCAGCTGAGCCAGTTACAGTAAGTGTCCAACCCTTACACCCGCACCATGCTCCAACCCCATCCCCAATTCCAGAGTGGGACGGAGGGACATCTGGAAGCCATAACGTGGATTATTTACAACCACAGTGAGGTAACGACACAAAAATGCCGCTTGCAGGATAGACCGGGGGGCGAGACTTTCCAGGATATGGCACAAAGAGGGAGAACGACATGGAGATGGAGACCCAGTGATGGCCTTTTCTTCCATCTGACCGTGGTGGGACTGCTTGGGGGTTGGGGTGGGGGGTGAACTTATCACACCTCATAAGCATGCTGGGAGTTTTCATAGACTGTGTAAACCTTCTTCTGAGAAAATGCTCTGCTTCATAAAAAAGGGCCGAAATGATAGATCTGAATAATGCTGGTCTATGATTGTGACTGTGGGCCTGATTTTTTTCTGATTTAGTGCAATAGCCGATGAATAGATACATCTGATGGGAAAATGTGAAGGCACCATCTCCAAGAATCTGGCATGTAATGATCAGAAAATGTCCCTTTATGTTTTTTATAAAAGTAAAAGTAAAATGTACCAGTTTGCAGTTTGCTGTGAAGTCATATGGTCAGGCTTTTCCTAAATTGTGCTGCTGGCCAGGCTGTCTCTTACATTACATTACAAAGTGGCCAACTCAAGCTGGGCCCACCGCGGTTCCTGTATCATTATCCTGCTACAGTTCTTCCCCAGAAATCATCCCATCATTCCTGACACAAAGTGCAATAAGTTCAGGGTTTATAACATTCCAGAAATTGTCTATTAAATCTACTTATCTGCCACATAATGGAATTAAGTATTCATTTGCTATTTTTAGAAGAAGAAAAAAATCAAAGTTAAAAAGTGTTCCAGACCAGTCATGCCCTAATTTTTATAAATGCAAGGCTTTGGTCTCCTGGAAATAGCAGCTGCCTTATTACAAAAGTACTTCCTGGTTAAGCAAAGGCCAAATAAATATGACTAAGTGAGGGCTGAATAAATAGCGCACCGAGGTCATCAAAGGAAATATTTAAGCTGTGTGATTCTAATAACCTGCTCCTTAAAAGGCAAAGTGACTCAGTGCCAGAGGCACTTTAACAACACAGCCCATTTAGCAATTCAATTGCAAGTAGCTTAAAAACATCCAGGAAATTACAGATGGAAATTGAACCAGGCCCCTTTATGTCACAGCCAGAGGTTCTCCCAATAGATCTCTTAAAGGAGGCACGACCAACCCCAATAAAAAAGGGTTTTTCTGTGACACATGCACAGCTGTCTTGATCCCCACAGGCGGTGCCAAAGGGCACTGACAGCACCTCAACATCTATTTTGCCATATGTGATGCATGTGAGCTACCAGAGAGGTGGGGGTACGCCATTAAATCATTGATGAGCACCGGAAACTCATGAAGGGCAAACAGGGATTCACTTACATAGCACGTATCATTTAAATATCATGGAGCATTAAATTGCATTTAAATTGCATTTAATGCTAGGCTGCACACCAGCGACACCAGAATTCCCAATGTCTGTCTGCAATAGCCCTCCCCGCCCCCTCCACTCCACCACAGCCAACCTCAAGTTCCCCTCAATGCCGTTCCTTTCACTGCCATCCCTACCCATTTCTCGCTTTCCACCCCTTCATCTCTTTTCCTACATTTCCACTCTTCCTTCTGAGTTCTCCAATTTGAACACTTGCCTCAGACCCTTTGTGTGTGAGTGTGCATGCTTCTTGTTCTTGGTCTTTTCCTCTTCAGATTCAGTCCGCCGTTCCTTTCCTGTCACACTAATAAGAGGGCAGGAATGGTCAGGGGCCTTAAGCTAAACAATCTGTGCCCTACGGCACTAAACACACAAACAGGATGTTCCCAAAATATTAAGAAACCACAAACACCAAAGAAAAGGAGGGAGGCGGGTTTAACAATACAATAAATCAGATCTACTGTGTGTTACAGCACAAAGACTGCTGCAGTAGTCTTTGCGCACCCAAACTAGCAACATGAGAAAAACTGACTTGGAGGGGCTGGGCTACATCAGCTTCTGCTGTCTGTACAGGAAGTGTTCCCAGTACTTCAAAAGAATTCTCCAAGCCCACACATCGACCTGTTCAACCCACATCGCAAACAAGTTGATTTATACAATTCTGTGTCAACACAGCCTCCCGATACCATCTGCAGATAAAGAGAGAATATGAAAGGAGCCTGCCAGGCCATGTTACCCAGTTTGGCTGGGTTTCCTTACTGCCTGCCACCCTCTTGCTGGTAGAAGCACCAGGTGCTGCATTGTTCCTCTGCTGGGTATTGATATTAACAGAACGATGGCTGCAAGAAGACAGCAGGATGTCAAGCAAAAGATAGTGCCGCACAGTTCAGGTCACACAGATAATCCTCTATATTATTACAAGATATGATAACTGAATCCCAAATGATTATATCCTGGGAAACAGAATCGCCATCATTATTTGTCATATTTGGCTCTTAAGTCAGTTTTCCCCTACATTCATTAAATAATGTTTGGTGGCCCACTATAGATTCATTTTTTTCGCCATAGTCTCATAATGAACCGAAATCCCCCCCCCCCCAAAATCATGTGTCACTCCGCATTAACCCTGCGAGACCCAGGGGATGGTATACGACCCCAAAAATCACACTGTCTTTAATGCGTCATATCTCCGCAACAGTTATAGCTAGAGACATGCCGTTTTTCCCTCTAAAAACTAGAGAAACAGCGCTGACTGGTTAGCCCATGTTTGTCTATGTGAAACCATTTACTTCTGTCTATAAAACTAATACATAAAGTTGTAGAAGATGTGGATGGTCTCCTCTTTTACACGGCGCATTGCTTGTTCTACTTGTATGTTTATCGATCAGTTCTCACCGACCATCTTTGTACGAGAGTGTAAAGGT
Organism: Gadopsis marmoratus; assembly: GCA_036023855.1. NCBI lineage: Eukaryota > Metazoa > Chordata > Actinopteri > Centrarchiformes > Percichthyidae > Gadopsis > Gadopsis marmoratus. The sequence continues at coordinate 17,672 of JAVQJF010032616.1, forward strand.
CTCATTTCTATATCGGACACTGCTAAACAGTGCACCAGATTGATGCATTGAACTTTAAAAAAACATTTTAAAAATGTTCTCAGGGGGCCATGCCCATGGGCTCACCTTATGAAATCTTGTGGGAAACGCTGTATGTCATCATCTGGAACATTATTCGTTTCAGTGCAGGTGTGGTGAGCTACATCTTCTGCTGGAGCTTGGAGTTTGTGTTTAGTATAGTGAGATGGGCCTGGACAACATGCTCTACTTGAAATTAACTACACTTTTCAAATTTTTATTGGGTGCCATAGAAGTCAATCGAATGAGGGTGATTGAGCAGTGGTCATCTTTGTTATGTTAAAGGATAATGTGTGTATGTTGTAAACTAGCAATTATTTTCAAATCATGCAGGAAGTCTCCATGAACCATGTACCAACTTAGCTAATTATCACGGTAATGCTATTGTAATGCTGCTACACGAGCACTCCCTTCAAGCATACATCAACAATTGTGTAGCCCTACTTTGTAAAAGGCAGACATATTAAGGACTTCGAGGTGGCATCAATGCAGACGGATAACCATATACAACGTAGCGCAGATGGCTGCTGCTGATATGGAACGTTCTGAATCCGCTATTGCATCCACTTACCACCCAGTTCATATTAAACGACAGTACATATTCTCTAAAACAAGAGCAAACAACTCGCCACGCGATTCGTTGCCCCTTGGAAAATGCCCCTCAAAAATGAACGAGAGGTTCCAGACTAATTTGCATTTGCCAACTGGTCTGGCAATGTCAGAAATGTATACCAAAAATGTACACATTTGAAAAGTGGCACTCTGAAAGACATGGTTATATAAACAGGGATGTTTGCTAATGAAGTGAGGTGACATGTTTAACAATGTTATTTTCCAAAAGTTATCGATTAAGAAGTACTCAACATATCAAAAATGCACTGAACTATTTTTGTACTTTGTTGCCCCGATTGCAGTATCCAGTTAAATATAATAGTGACGTTTGCCCTGACTATCTCCCCTTTGGCAGGAGTTACAGGCTCTGGAGGTGGCCGCCTGAGAAACAGACACTGACAGCAATATGAATCTATTTTACTGCCAGCAGAAACACTGCTGCGCAATCCCAGGAACAAATGACTTTATGGCGGCCTCCGAGTGGCTTCACAAGCCATAGCTCCCACATGAGCCTGAAAGGAAAAAAAACACTACAGGGTGGTTTTACAAGAGCCAGAGCTAGGAATACCGGGCATGAGCTGTGGGAATGTTCAGCGAGCCAGACAATATTTTCCAATACCGAAAGCATAAAAATCTTATTTGGCACGGGGCACATATGAGAATGTAGCCGTACTGTGGAACCTCGTCAACTTCCAGCAGCACCTTATAAATTTCAAGATTAGTCAAATTAAAGTCACCAATCACTTAAACAAAAGCAAGAGTTTACAGCCTGTGATGTTCCAGCACCGACATGTCACAACATCCTGACAGATATTACAGTACGAGTTTCCTACTGCCTTTTCTGGGCTCATCCTTCCTTTAGAATTTTTTTTCCCCTCCTCTGGATGTCGGCACTTGGAAATGGAAAATGAGGTGGGTTGTTACCATGCTACAGCCCTCTGCAGCTCAACTGGTACAGCCCAGCACTGACATTGCACCATTTAAGGGTTTGATTCCTATTGGGACCACCCATACTATAAATGGGTCCACCAAAATGAATGAAAGCATCCACTAGGCATTTGTTCAGACCTTTTAAGCAATAGTGAGGTGGATAGTAATAATAAAGATGAATAGAAGAGATAATATAGATGGAAATGGCATAGAAAGGGAATTTCAGGTCTGAGGTAAAGGTGATGGGGAAAGGTCAAAAGATAAGAGAGACGGAACAACAAAAGAGAAGGGACGTTAAGGAAACAGAGTGGATGAGAAAAATGGAAAAGAAGTAGTGAAAAGAGGCAGGAAAAGACAAGACTACAGAAAAGGAGGAAAGGGGAAGACGGGAAGATCAGCAAGGGGGTGGGAAGAGAAAAGGGAAGAGAAGCAAAGAGACGAATTGAAGGGAACAGAAAATATCAGGGAGGAGTGGAAAGAGGGATACTAAAGGATAGAAAACCCTGAGATGTCTGTGACAGTAAAATTACACTTTGTACTTGTACGCATGCAAACAAGGACTGACACACACACACACACACACACACACACACACAGAGCTGGAGAAAGAAAACAACCAGAGTACTTTACAGATGGTATTTTCTATTCAACAGTAAGATGTGTTCGGCTGCGGGATCCCTGTGGCGTTATGTGTCATGGTGGAGGTAACCTAAGATCCCGTTCATTCTCTGGAAACCCGCTCAGCTAGGTGTGCTCAAGATGGGGCCGACAGGAAGGACCTGAAGCCATGACCAACATGGAGGAGACAATCATAAACAGAAAACCTGAGCAGACTACACATTTCCAAGGTGAATACATAAATGGGTGCTTAATATTTAATAAATCATAAATGTGATTGTGCAGTTAAAAATTGTTTTTGTAATTAAATTCTCAGTGTGGTACACCCCAATTACGTACCAATTACATTTGACAAATCACAACCCTGAAACGAATGATGGACCAAATTGAGAAATAAGCGATTCATAGTCACACTTTATCAAAGAAAAAATACAAACTCCCGATCCTTACTGTACATATTTAACTCTGCTCTGAATCGCTACAAATGCACCTGTATTTTTGTATCAGATCATGGACTGTGCATCTAGATACATATGGAATCATCAGACACAGGGATACACACAATGGCCGATTACCCTTTAAAACAAATTTGTGCTATTACATAAGCCAAGCTCTTCCTGTTCGTCTGTACGGATGAGATCAGAGGAGAACAAAATCCAAAATACAGCATCAGGTAATCCCCAAAAAGAATTTTCAAAAACTCCTCACTAATGCCACAACACAGCAACCAAGTTCCCCTTTCCACCGCAGCTGGTGGCCTCTCCCCATTACAAAAGAATAATGGGCAGGCTGTGAAGTCAACGGACACAGAAATGTGGAGAAAACCACTAAATTACCATTTGCTGCTCCCAAAATAAATGGAGGGGACTGAAGTGCTACAGCCTATATATACACACTTCGCCTTCTGCTGCAGCCATACACAACAGACACTTTCTAGGCCACAACCAGTCCCCGTTGCAGGCGAAAAAGACTAGTTTGCCTACTAATTATAACCTCCAAAAGAAAAGGTGTCAGTGCTGGGACCAAAAGAATCCTGGAAAAAAATGCATCTGGCAAAAGCTGGGCATTTTAGGACGGGCCTCCCGTTCAGAGATGAAGGAGGAAGGTACACATGTGACCACTAAAGAAAAATAAATTGTATTTCAAAAGCAAGGATATAGTGGTAATGTAGCTGACAGGCAAAGATCCATGTTGTTATCATTGAGACACATTTCCAATCACAAACATAGAAGATGAGCACAGAAGATGCTTTGTCTTCTAGAAATGTTCCTCTTCTACACAAGTACTGGACGTAAAGTGGGCTAGTAATCTTCTAGAAGCACAAAAACAACTTTCAGAGCAAAAAGACTATTGGCATCCATTCATAAATTGACTTGGCACTACATCCATACATTTCCATTTAATTAAATTAACTGGCCAACCACTTAAAAGGGTACATCCAAGAGTTAACCAGGCAGGAAAAACTCAAGACTTGTCCATCTAGGACTTATCCATGAGCTCAGGCTGTACGGTGTAAGCTGTGAGCACAAACAGCGGCTGTGCAGTAGCAGGCGGGCACCTAGATAGCAGTTACGAGACTAATGACCTCACTGATAAACAGATTGAGTCAGCGTGGGAGGCGTCAGCCAGGACAGGCCCTTGTTTTGACGAGAACGTGAGACATCTAGGTGATCACACATGCCGACTCTCTCAACAGGCTGATAAACCACAGGCTACACTTTGCCTGCTTCCACATTGGTGTGCTGGACATAATGTAGAGCACCTATGACAACTGCACTATCACTGCACACACTCGGCCCCCATACCTGTGACTTCAGCATGTGGGTCATATCACCTTCACAATCCCTCTCGTTTATTCGTGGATAAGGAGGAGTACAGAAGTATAACAGAGCTCCATTCAAGGTGAGCCGTCCAGTTTATTTTAACAGAAAGCAGGGTTCGACATTAAGCATGGTCCAATGGCCCGTGGCCACAAAATGTTAGTCTGTGGCCACCAAATACTCCATATAGGTGGCCCCCAAATTTGATCCCACCACTGTGAGCCTTTGCCAACGCAACGTTACAGTTCCACAAACATCCCGACTCATTAGTGCCTTTTAGTTAAACATTCTATCTTTCTGTACATTTTTCTTCAGCAGCAGCCAGTGTGTAGTACTCGGGACTCGTTGTCGGCTAGCTAGCCAGTTATGTCGGGGTTACTGAGGTATGGTTTCAATAACCTTTACTCAATCTGATAATGCAATCCTCCTAAAGAACCAGAAGGACAAAAGGGGGACTACGAGAAAAAAAAAAACACAGCACCCACGGAGAGAGAAATACGTCAAATGGAGAGTGGACGACAGGGTAAAATGATTAAGATCTTCAACATTGCATACTATTCTGTACATAACCAAATCCCATTCAGTGCTTTATGATGCATGGGTATGCAAACGACAAAACCATGGCACGGTGGGTTGGTTTAATTATAATCTAGTTGGCTAGCTAGCTGCTCTAGCATTCTCAGTAGTAAGCTAGCTGGTTACGTTAGCTACCTACTTTAATAAGAAAATTAACATTGATGTAGCTACTCTTCATTTGCAGTCTTGGCTTGCTCTCTTTGTATTGCAGCTAGTTGCTCATAGTTAATGGCGCTAACGTTTTCGGCAACTTTCTGCATTGGATTCATCCCCAACATCTACAATGACATCTGGGAACCAACACTGGAGAAGCTGTGCCAAGTCCTCCACTGATCTGGAGCATATATATATATGTTTGTTTTCTAGACGTGGACTTCCTCGAAACATATCTGTGTCTGTGCAGGAACTGGAACACTGTAATACACAAATACTGCAATGCAATGCAGTAAATACTTGTACATTTATCTTAAGTTATGTTCTTTTAAACAAAAAGGATAGTATCTTTTTTGTGTATTTTCTTAAACTTTCAGATTTTTTATATAGAATATACACTGCCTGGCCAAAAATAAGTATGTACCATATGTTTACAAAGATTTCTATTGAAATAAATTATTCTAAAAATATATATCGTTTGTTGTCTTTTCATTTATTGAAGTGTCACAGTTAAGGCAGGCTGTGTTAAGTAAAATTGCCTTTTCTGTATTGTTTTTGCATACATTTACTTTTGGGCCACCAAACATGTACTTTGGCAACCAAATGTAGGGGCTTGGTGGCCCGTGGGGCCAGTGCTTAAAACTATTAACGTCTATCCCTGAGAAAGTATTTGGAGCCTGTAGTTAATATTGTGAAGTGGTCGCAGTTTGTTAGGTTGAGGCACCAAAACCACATGGTTAGATTTTTTTTTTTAAATCATGGTCTGGATTAAAATGACTATGTTAGTTACGTAAGTTATGTACACAAGTTAAAATAAGTCAACGTTGACTTTTGGTTTCATGCGTGACACAAAACAGCAATCTCACACAGAAATGGACACTTCAATCAAATGACAACTGAAACCAAAATGACTGGCCACGTGCAAACCCATGGAACATCAAAAATTATAAACAAAAGGAAGTGATCTGTATGGGGCTGTAGTAAAAGCAATATTCAGCACCTAAGGAGTTTGGAGGATGGTGCCTTTTGTAAAACAGCACAACCGTGTAAGCAGTGTGGTGCGCAATGAGATAAACGTATTGTATTGAGCATTGCCATTATTTGTGTGGTGGGCGAAAAACACTAAGTGCCCCAGCTAAGCTAGGCCTTGGGAATTTCATTAGACTAATAATAATAATAAATGGAAATGCCTCATTTACAGTATTTCCTTATCAGAAGACAAAGAGTCTGGAGTGAAACAGATTTGCACAAATAAGGCATTTTAAAAACAGATGGGAACCCGACAAAGCAATTAAGGCTAAGCATCTAGCTACAGCGGCTGGAACATGTAACCCATATGTGTGCGTCTGTAATTAACAATGGGTAGTGCTACGCGTAGTAATGATAGGCTCAGTAGAAAGCTGATATAAATCACTCACATTTCATTATATTTATTTAATTTAATTCATTAACATTTACTTTTCTAAAGAAAATTAAGCTATGCTGAATTAATTTGGCTGAATACTTAACATTTTCAACTTTATTTATAAAGCACCATTCATACACACATGCAGCCCAACATCAAAGAGCAAGGTTAAAACAGCACAGACAAAAAAGTGAAAAATAAAAACGTAAGCAAATAGAATATTGTAAGACTACAATAATGAACAATAAAATGTTAGAAATAGATAAGTGAATAAAATAAGTAAACACGGGATAAAATTAGTACAAAAACCCGATGATTTAGACTTACAAGGAACGGAACAAATGACAAGGCCCCTTAGGTAATAGCCAAGCTAAAAATATATATGTCTTAAGATTTAATCTAAAAAATGTCCACATTGCAATCATCATCAATATGAGCAATCAATTAACAGGAAGGGGGAAAATAAATTAAGTAACTATAGCACTGATTAGTCTCCTTTCAAATGCCTGGGGAGGTGGGGGATTGGATTGATTGGATTTGGGGGTGATGAAATGTACTCATCAGCAGTGTCTCAAATTGTTGTGTTTGTATCATGACCTTCAGCACAGGGAGGAAACAGTGCGAGGCAGCTCTCTCTGTCTATATATATATATATATATATATATATATAGAGAGCTGAATAACAGAGACGACTCAGTGCAAAACAATTGAGATGGCAATCGGAGCGACCACAGGATTTCCCCCACCAGAGAAAAGTCTCAGAGGAGAGAGAGGCAGAGAGAGGATAGTGGGGTGTGGGCTGGTCAAACCACATAAACATTCACTGAAACACAGAGTAATGTTCAAAAAACTTCCACTTAAATCACACACACAAATAGGTCTTCATGAGCACTCTTTCAGTTGTGCACATAACCAGTCACAATCTCTTTCTTGCTCTCACACACTGCTTCCACACAAGCAACAAAGCCACTTTCAAAACCGATGCCACAAAACCACTAAATCACTGTCAAAATGCAACAACGCTGAGGGGGGACAATGTTCGTGAGTGAATGCGTAAACTGATTGCCAGGAGTCTCACCGGGGATTCAATTTATCACTTGGAATCTACCCGGACAACACCGCGATTCAGACCTGAGCTGAAGGACAATCAAACCAGTTGCACGTGAAAGACCCAACCAGCGTGAAAGGCCGCCATTCAAGGTGGAAGACGGATGAATGGTGCTGACAAACTGCTCACCCATCAGACATTATTTGAGTCATGCGTCTCCAATATGACGACAGGGAGGTCGGAACAGTGAGTATACAAGAGACACGATGTGCGCATGCAGCAGTGGCGATATAGATTGGCCTTAAAATAGAACAGGTCACCGTCAAAATTGCCACAGCACCATGAGCCAAGGTCAATGCTCCATCAGTGTCGGCTACTGCAAGCAGCACTGAGGCGGAGGAACAAAGAGTGCAGCATATAGATGAATTGACTTCATATTATATCTTCTTCAGCAAATCCAAGCCAACAGGGTGGCTCCTCTAAGCTATTTCAACTATTTTGATTTGTTCCCATCGCTCTCTCTCTCTCTCTCTCTCTCTCAAACTCTTGGCCTGAACTCTCTCATTACATTACATTGTTATAAACATGATATGACACTTTTCTTACTTTTCCTAATTCATTTTATGCTGTTGACATTAGTATTACACTTTGTATAAGTGTGCTTGTATATGTGTGTAGAGGTTTGAATGTACCGTTCAATGTCACAAAAGACAATAAATACCAGTTTAAATATTAGTTCGTTCAGAGACGTTTGACTGTTAGGGGTTGGGGAAAAAAATATTTCACACATGCCAAAAATCATTTTTCCAACTTACAATGCAGAACGGGCCAACTCTGGTTTGTTCAACAAAATAACTTCTATACTTTGAATTTTCAGTTCGACTCAACCTGGAGAAGACGGAAGGAGCAGGGTTTATGACCAATACTGGAGCCAGCCACCAGGGGACTATTGCAATGTTTTGGCTTTGCGTTTGGGAAGCGGTCATGTCGTGGAGTGCTAAATTACATCTGGATTTTATACAATTGAAGTAACAATTGTGATGATGCCATTGATATCTGTGCAATACTATTATTAATGCTAATACTTTTTTGTGACCTTGACATTTTTGTGATGCATACGTCACTTGATGTATCACAACTTTCAAAACAGCAACAAAGAAAAAAAAACTATCCAATTAAAAGCAGCAAACAGTAATGTCTGATTAGATTGACTTGTAATTTAACCTGACCAAAAATACCTGTACTTTTTATTTAGCATAAAGTTCCCTTTCCAAGTATGTCAGCATGAGGTAGGTGATCCATGCCTCTGTGTGCGTGTGTGCGTGCGTGTGGGTGTGCAGCAGAGGAGCTTCATTAGGGCTCAGCTGTGTGCTGGGCTGACTGTGCTGTCTGATCAACTCAGCCTCTGCACATGTGCCTCTTTTGCACATGCCAACACAAAGTACATGCATGCAAACATACCTTAAAACAAACAAACAAAAAAAACAACAAGTACACCCTCGCACACATGAACAATGCACATTACTACTACTGGTACATGCCCTACACACTCACACACCAACCCAGCCTTCCCTGTCACTAGGCAAAGCTGTGATACAGCAGTCTGGGAGCAAGGGAGGGGGCTATGAGAGACAGGGGGAGGGGGCAGACAGGGGGAGAGCGCAAACAGAGGATGCAAGGGAGAGAGACAGATCAGAGAACAGGAAAGGGGAGAGATGATATCCAGACAAAGGCAGCAAAATAAAGACGAAAAGGTGTGCAGCATTACAGAATGCACACGCGCAATGAAGACTGTGTGAATGGAGGAGATAGCAATAATGCACTAACAATGACAGCAATGACATACCATGCGCTGACAGACAGACAGACAGATAGGGAGAGTGAAGGGGGTGGGTTGGTCCTGGTGGACAAAGAGGCAAACCTGGCTCCATCTAAACAGCTGCTGTTCTCCCTAACATTTGCACCTCTGCTCAAAATTCCACAGGCAGCCCGAGAATGAGGCGCTGGCGCCTGAGTCAGCGCTCCCCCCTTTACACACACAGACACACACACACCTGGGCCCTCTGCTCAAAGTAGCCATTTGGGCAATTTCTGCTCTGCCTCCTAGAGAATTCAACTCCGTAAATAATTAACCTGTAAAGCGCAATTCAAAGTGCAAATTAGAAACTGGCAGTTGGGCCATATTATGCACATTCTTGTTGCACTGCTTGCACTGTTTCACAAAACAGTGCAATGACTACATAATTCAATTGTATTTATATAATGCTATATCATAACAGAGTTAACTCATAGCACTTGTTAATATAGAGCAAGTCTAGACCAACTCTATATGTACAGACCCAGCAATTCCACCATGAGCAAGCGCTAGGTGACAGTGGCAAGGAAAAAACAAATATAACAATTAAGCTGTCTTCAGTGGTTGCTGACGGATTTTGTTTGGCACTGAAAAATGTCAATTCATGACTCATATTTGTGAACTAGACCATAAACTATATGTGCACCCTGATCATTTAATAGCATTGTCACGTTATCTCCAAGTGGAGAAGTGTCAGACAGCTCATTGCTTAGCATCTCTCTCAAGGTGATTTATTTTGTTTCATTGAAGAAGAGTAGCCTATAGACTGCACACAAATTAATATATTGTCAATCTGCGGATTTTGGGCCGACAGTGGCCAGTTTGAATATTTTAAACATATCGCCAAACCCTACTCGACTACATCACTGATTGGAATAAGCATCTAAAGTTAATCCCAACATGTCCAGTACTAAAGTTAATGGGAAGTCACATTCAGATCAAAAGAACAACACGAATAGCTGAAAAGTAGGAACAGCTTCCTCATCGAAAGCCCAGTAACCATAAGTGTCCAAAAACATAAATAAATCAAACAAAAACACAATGTCCGTGCAAAGTCTACAGCAGAGTCAGGTGGAGGTGAATTGGATTCCCTGGCGTGTCCCGTACTACCAAAGCTGGGGTTTCGTGCCAAACTACCTTGCTGGTTTTCTGCGTGCCAGAGAACGATCCTGTGACAGAAGAGAGCGAGGGGAGGGGAGAAGGAAGTAGAGGAGGTGAAACCAAAAGGGCCAAATAGACGACCACATGCTGCAGTCTTCTTCCACATTTATTTATTAACTTGTGCCGTGACGGGGCTCCTGATGGCTTTTACAGCAGCTAATATGTTTCATCGTGGCGTCGGATACAGTGGAGGGTTGCACAGCAGACACACTCCCATGTACATAGATTTATGCGAGTAAAAACGCTGGGCTGAACTTCCATTGTGTTTTGAATATAAAGTTAATTTGCCTCTTCTAGAAATCCACCTTAAACCGTCCTCTTTGATGGATTGGTACAACAAAGAAAATCTCTCCCATTTAGAAATACTATACAAATAACTGTGTAAACACAGCTTGAACTGGATTTAGGAGAAACTGTATAGAAGCCAAATTGTGTCTACGGCTGCTGCCCAAGTCTTAGATTCCCTAAACCTGAGATTTAACATTGGTTAAAAAGAGAAATATCTGGCGCTTTAGTAGCTAAAAGGCATTTGGGCTGGGCGATGTAGCAAAAATATCTGATCGCAATTATTTTATTCCATATTGATCAACAGGGTTCATCTGTTGCGTTTCCCATCTTGTTTGGCATAGACCAACGGCATATTTTGCAGACCATCTTAATCTTGCTTTTGAGATATTCAAACCACTTCCATATAACTGACATTGTGTTACCTTTTTTATCAACGCAGCTTTAGAGGATAACAAGTTCACTTTCACCATCTCTTTCGCGTCACATGGTTACACTCATCTTTTTCAGAGGACATTCACTTTCTTCACCAGTAGCTCAAACAATGCTTTCTGGTAGGAAATGGGTGTGTGCTTGATGTGCAAGCCAAAAACTACAGACTGACTGGCTGTTGTCGCGTTTATTTCTGCTGTGCGATAAGCTGTTAGATCTATCCATAAAGAAAAAAGTGTACAAACATATCGTTAAGACATAAATTTGATCACAATCCCGTTTCGAGATCATTTTATTGCCCAGCCTATTCACCAGTAAACTGCTAACTTTGTCTGTCAGCCATTTAACAGGTTTTGGGGTTTATTCCATGGACAACAGCTGGTTGCTGCAGCTGGAAATGCTGCTACAAGAGCGACCCCTTTCATATTACAAATATCATTGTATCATCATTTGGATCCATTGTAAGATATTGATTATAGAACTTTAGATTTTCGGTGGAGTGGTCCAACCTGCTGCTGTCATTTCTATGGATGGATTACGTTTTATATGAATGCAGAAAGGAAGGAATGTCTGTTAACCGAAATGTTTTCTGCGTTACATCTTGCTCCGTGAGACCAGTGTGGACACACTCCCCTTCACCGACATACACTCACAATTCAGTGAGTATGGGAAGAGACAAAACTATGCAAGCAAGCGGCTTTGCCAGTTGGCTGTGGGACCATTTTGGCTCAACGGGTGGAGAGAAGGAGCAGCTTTCCCAAGTTCACCCTTTGACAACATAAAAACCATCTTGTGAGAAAACAATGTCGCTCTGTCTGTGGTGTTCATGTGTGCATATGAGTGTGTGTCTCTGGTATAGACTTAGCTGGCAGACGAAAAGGAAGACTTGGTAATTGCTCCTCTGAGCTGAAGAGTCACAACAGGGAGGCAGACCAACATTTTTCCTTCAGGATGTACAGTAATGGCACACTTACAAATGTGCTTGAAGTCAGGAGAGGGCAGCACAAACACTAAAACCTCTTGTAATTTCTCAGAAATTAAAACTCATCTTGCATGCTAATGCCAGGAGTGTGATATCCACTACACTAATTTGAGTAAAAGCAGTAGTTGAAGTTATAGTGATGTCAATAAGATGAAGTGGCAAACTAAGGCAATTGTCTGAAGTAAAAAGTTAACGTTAGCCTATAAATGAACTACACCATGGTCACATGATTTCAACATCTCCACCAAGCTTCCAGTAAAAAGCTAACGTTAGCCTATAAATGAACTACACCATGGTCACATGATTTCAACATCTCCACCAAGCTTCCAGCTTGAAATTTCAATTAGAATGCTTACCTCGTCTACAAAAGTCTTTTGCAAAGTTTGAATTAGAACAGTTTGCACGAGTATAAACACGAGGCTGTAAAGGCAGACGAGTGAGTAGATGAGTTTCCGTGTTCGGCGTGATGACGTTTAATGTCCTCGACAACCTCTGTAGTCTCATTCAGCCCCATGTTAGCAACCGCCTTTCTTTTTTTTTTAAAACACGTAAAAGCTTCAAAATCCAGGTGTGGGGTATTTACTGACGTATTTTATGTTGCAGAAAAAAATTTGAAAATCTCTTAAGCTTGTGTTAACCACAGACCTTATTTCAGGCATCTAATCAAAACCCATTCAAGAAACCCACTGACTGAGACAAAGGAACTGGAAGTGCAAAAATGCTAACTTGTTTCTGAATTTTAGGACACATTCCTGCAGCACTCCATTAGACAGAATTCATGACACAACTAGTGCAAATGCATTTTTTTTTAAGTATGTAGCTTTGAGTTTCATGATAAAATAGGTCCATGTAGAGAGCAACTTATTTTTAAAGGCTGCAGAAGAAAATAAAGAAACATAATTAGCCAAATGCAGCCAACTGAGCAGCTTCATTTTCATTTGGTCTGTAAACAACACTGGCTGAAGTGATGGACGGACAGCTGAGCAGAGAGGTCAGCCAAACCCAGCTAACAGACACTGTGTGGGAATAAAACGTAGAAAGAAAAGAAGAAACAAAGAGATGGGAGGATGATGAGAAGATGTGAAGGTGAAGGAAAGACGAAAGGGGAAGGGGGAGGAGAGACCAATTGAAGACCGATCCCAAGGGCCCTGAAAGGCTGGCTAATGACCTGCGCCCCAGTGTGTCCTCTGAGAGACGGAGAAAGGACGCCAGCCCTTCCCCGGCCACTTTCTGATGACGCATCACAATTAGCAGCAGGCATTTCCCTGCCTACAAAGCTCCCAGACAGACGGACTGACTAAGTGTCTTTAAAAGGCCATCTGTGAGATATCCAGATGCTGAAAATGCCATGCGCAATTTCACATACGCTACCCTGGTAAATCCATCCCTTAAATACCACACTGGTGGTCCCACAGGAGCTTAAAAGTTATGAAGAAAAAAGTCTTAAATTGTTGGATTCTACTCAATTAGGCTATAACCAAAAGAGCAGAGCAATCTTAGCAATACCTGAAATCATTGCAGTAAGTTATGGATACACCATGTGGATGCAATGACTGACAGCTCAAAGTTACAATAAATGATGGTAGTTGTTCAACAACACTAGGTAGCAGACCTTTGAAGAGAAAATGATAATTTGCACACTTGAGCCCCGATATTTCATAATATGACTTTATTTAATGCAAGAATTTATTTTCTCTCCAAAATGGAAGTCAGATGATGTCAGGGTTTTCTGAGCTTGGACGCTACATTATTAACTGTGGTGTGGAATTTGAAAGACATGGGCGTTTACCTGGCAAGGAGTGTCTAAAGAAAGATGTTACCGATTTGATTTATGGGTCATGTCTAGATGGTAATACCAGATATGTGAAACCTGTCAGATTTGTGAAACAATCCCAGTTAGGTTAGAGTTAGGCACCAAACCTATTTGATTAGGCTTTCTGGCAGAAAGGCTTTCTAACGCGAGATTCAGTTGAAGTGCGCCTGTGCGAGGGGTTGCCATCTAGACAAGATTATTGAATTGCAGGATCCCGTGTTTTGGGGACTCAAGTAGGGACATAAAGCCCATACATACTGGACTCTTTGATATACTTTTTCTTCTGCTTTTGGCAGGTTTGTTTGAGGCTGGAAATGTAGACGGCAAAAAAGCATAACAAAGTGTATGTGGCTGCTGGGCTGCCCCCATTGGGATACTAAACTGGTGAGAAGTAGTGGACACCAGGAGAGGAGGATCTACATGGGCCCCTCTGCTATGTCTTGATTGTTAGGAAGTCCATTCAGGACAATGGAAATGTGCGTGCGAGCGCTTACGAGTGTTCAAGTGACCAAACTCCATGTCTGTCAATGTGAAAGAGGAATCCACCAGAAAGGAGGTAAACACGCTTGTGGCCTTGCACCTTCCATACAACGCCAGAGTATTGGACACAAGTGAGCCACAGAGTACACAATGCGATACAGCTGTCCCACTTCCTTGTATGACATCATGTACCCGTTGGGTCGAGACTAGCTCACTGAGAGTCCTTGTGGTTCCTTCCTGTTCTCTGTGCCCGCCGTAACCACCGGACAGCCAGGCAGGAAATGGCAGAACAACCAGAGGGGTAACAAGGATGTCCTGACAGTCCAGCCCATAAAGAATTTTAAAGTCCCATACAAATTCTGACATTGAGGGTATTAATGACACAGATTACTGATTCTTCTGCTGACTTGACACAGACTGCCAGTGAGGCTAGCATATATATTTTCCCGCATCACTTCCATTCTATTTTCAGCAACTATTTCAATTAGTTCTTGTCTTTTTGGTTTTATTCTAATCTAAAAATCACCTAGTCCTGGTCATGGCCCCAACACAGAAGCAACTCTCCATTCTATCTTTATTATCCACCATAGGTTGCCAAAAATAAACGCACTAGAGTACATTTCCTGCCCTGCCCGTTTTACCTCTGCCTAACAGGACAAAGGCTAATCAAACTGTACAAGATGACTGGTGTTTCAGCAGCTGCAATCAGTTAGCCTAGACAGATTTAAATACACCTTTATAATTGCAAGGGTATGCACAATGTATATGAAGCCTGGGGTTTAAAGTGTTAGCCTTGTGTATAGCCTTGTTTTTTCTTAGTGGGGTGGGAATAGTCCCCAAGCTGAATTTGAAACCATGCAACACCAAAAATTCATTTTTGTATCCAAAACAACTCAAGTTCTTATAGCTATTCTGGTCAATAACGGGAATAACAGGGAAGGACTCCAGTCTTTGCACACTATGAGATAGGCTAGTTAGGCAAAACCACAAAAGTGTGTGTGTGTCTCCACTGTGAGTAGTGGGTGAGGCATGCTGCCAATGAAAGCCTTGCAGGGTGGAGCACACATCAGCTGCAGCTGAACAGCTGGCCACTGCGGGCTAACATGGAGTCTGGATTGAAAAAAGGTCAGGTTTCCTCCCCCCCATGTTTGCCTACTGTGGGGGCTGGCAATGGATGCCCACTTTCATTCAGCTGCCCGGCAATCCACTTCCCAAAAACAGGGAAGGAGATTGTGACAAACAGAAACGCAGGAAGTGACAGAAGAAACGTAGGATATTTATGATAAATGATTCCAAGTGTTGTGGCCACATAAACAGAAGATCATGTTCAGAAAGCTGAAGATTAGAGATTAAGTTTACTGAGATTGTAATAAGAACTAAAAAAGGTATCAACATAATTGCTTGGGTTGAAATACGCTGAAACACTAACACTGCTCACATGAGTCATGGATCAAGGTGAAAGTGAAAGATATACTTACAGTAGTCAACAATACAGAAACATTGAAATTCTTTTCATTTAAAAAAACAGCTGATTACATTACAAATAAGGAAGATGTTGACATAGGTTGGCTGTCTTACACTGAATTTCTCTAAGAACAAATACAAGCGCAGGCCTGAGCTGGAGAGATTGGTAGACAGTAACTGGCTGCTGTGGTATACGTGAGGAGTCAGGATACAACGTACTTTCCCGTGTTCATTTCCCCTGTGGCTGCAGGTCATGTAGGGGTCTCCATTTCAGCAAAAATGAGGTCACCAAACAAGAAGAGCAAACACAATACAAATGTTTGTCTTCTTCTCTGGCTCATATACATATTCTCAGGAAGGAAAGGGAACATCGCCCTTTGTCACGGCTGTGCTACTGTAGCTAAAAGGTGATTTTCTGTCAGAGCATACTATAGATGCAGAGGCCGCCTCTGAGTGGCTAACAAAGGCAGATCACTCACAAGTTGAAGAGGTCTTAGGTTTCATGGGGCCCATCTTGAACCATTTACCTGTATGTAGGATTAAACTGTGTTTTGAGTATGTGTTAACGCCATCGGTCTGATCCAATCTGTTTCTTATAGGCTACAATCAGTCATGTGCACTCTCTGGCTCTGTTGGTATGAATAGTATGAATAGGGGGCCCACAATGGCATTATGTCACTTCTTCAGCCAACATTTAGCTAGTAATTGTTCAAAAACTACAAAAGGTGTTGCATGTGGAACAGGTGTGCTTTTTTTCCTTTGACCCTGTGGCTGGGTGTTCTGCCGAGAAAGAGAAAACATGGAAGTGGTGACACTCCAAAAACTTTGGAGATACACAAGACTTGACCTCAATTATGCCATATTTTTGTTGATGGCTACACCCAAAAAGAGGCATGGTCTGCTATCCTGTGGACACACGTTATTATCACAATGCTTAAAACCCCGCCACAGCAAGTAATTTCATCCCTTCCCAAAAGATGGAAATCTACTCTTCAGCATTGTCTGCTACCACTGCTCTAACATCCAGTGGTCTATGGCTCAATGTTTGTTTTTGACTAAAACTGAGGCACACAAATGCATTATCCCAAAATGCTTGACTGTGACACTGCAAATCACTTACAACAACAGTTGACATTTTGGGACGTTGGGTTAAAAGTGGTCATCTGTCAGGTAAATATTTGAATACAGCAGCACTAGGTTAGCTTACCTTAGCATAAAGACAGGAAACAGAGGAAAACAGCTAGCCAGGCTCTACCCAAAGGCAACAAAATCTGCCAACTGGGTAACAAGACATGACATGTTACTTAGTGAATTTTAGAGCTGCTGGTAGGCAGATTTTGTTACCTTCTGATTCCCCTCTTCTAAATAAAAGTGTCAAAAGTATTCCTCAAATCAGTTGATCTTAAACTTGGCCCCAGTTAGCCATGACAAGATCCTTTGGAGGTCTTTTCTCACATTCATTGTTAGGTCAGTGCTGTGCTACTCCATAGAGAATAAGATGGAGAGGTATGTACCAAATAGCAACTCTAATTTTAATTTGGACAAATACTGTTGAAAAAGTATATCCCAAATTCTCCAGTGTCATAAAGTCAACGACAGACAACACACCAGTACTTCCAAGTTATAAATATGTTTCTGCTGGTATGGATCCAGGAGAAATGTTCTCCTTTTTTTAGGTTTCTGCCCATTTTTCAAATGGTGACTTTCAAATACTATATCAAACTCACACATCTAGAATGATGAAATGTCCTCATAAACCCATTAGGACCATTAATGGCTGTCTTGTCTCTTAATTTTTTATTCCAATCACAACAAACTGCTGAACAGTCACCTAGTTACTTGGTAAGAAAAATGTATGAATAATAGATGCGTCTTGTTTGTAGCGAGAAAACTTGTATAGGAGTACAGTACAAGACTCCTATGGGACATGACAACTGAAATTAAGACTCCCTTAGGGCTCTTCTATCAGGGCTACCCAATTAAGATAATCAATTAATTTTGTTAATTGAACTTCAGCCTCATTGACTTCTAAGTGCAAACCCTGCAACTCAATTAAATGAATTGATATTAATCATAGAAGCTGGAGGATTTTCATACAATAAAAAAAACAGTAACATTAACAAGCAATGACATGGTACCTCGACAGGACTATGACAGCTGGGATATTCATCTGCATGTTGTGTCTGGCTGAGCTCAGTGGAGAGAGTTTCTAGTGTCAACACAGGGAAATGTCAGGATGAAGTCACCACTTGGCACCAAAGCACAGGGCACCACTCTCCTTAAAGGCCAGAGCACACTGGCACTGTTGCAAGGCCAGCTAGATGCAGCAGACCAGCTGGGGACTAACAACTGGAGAGATTAAAAGGATGCTCTAGAGGAAACAATACCTGTCTAATGAATGAACACAGTTGGGTATGCCTTTTTAGACAGGCAGAAAAGTACCCCTTTATTCCTTTGCAGACACAAAAATCACCAAATCCAGCCACTTCCAGGATTTTACCAGCCGCCATAGCACCATTCTTAGCACAGAAAAAGTTGTCCAGATGGTGGCTGCCTGGTGGGGTAAAGCAACTTAGCAGCCACAGCCAGAATTTACCACCATTAGACTGATTTAACTGCCATCCTGTCTGTCTTTGACACCGCCACTCTATAATGGGCCAAACTGCTGCATGTTTAACACAGTTGTTTAAAGTGTTTCTTAAGGAAAAGATAAAAAACAAAACAGATGCCAAACTGCCCCTCCTGTCCATTTTGTTTATTACTGCCTGCTGTATTATTCATTTGTCTCTATCCAGGGCAATGATGTCTTCCTGCACTGCCTCAAACTGCTGCAGCACTTCTTTTGTGGGCTTTAAAAAAAAACAAAACAAAAGGGGCCGAGCAGGCCAGCCAGGCATGCTCCGGCAGCTAGCTTGGCCTCTGCGCCAGATAAAAAAGGTGAGTTGTTCACATTCCTGCTTCATGCACAAACCAAACCCCCGACGTCACACACACACACACACACACACACACCCCTTCTGCACAAATGATTGAGTTGTTTGTGTGTGTGTGGTCCTCCTGCGTGTGTTGTTTTGTTTCGTTTTTCTCTAACCTCACTTTAACCAGGAGTGGGGAAGTTACACAACTGCAAACTTGTTACCTCTCCTGATTATAAACTAATCAAATCCTGAGCAAAGCTTTTAGGGTACGCTATGCTGCAATGGCAACAAAAGACCACTCTTGACTTTATTGCAGCAACATCTATCCGATGTGAGACAGCTGGGTACGTCAACACACCGTCACCTACACGCCCATTAGAAGGACAACAAAACTGGCATGCAAAGTAGTTGTTAAAAACTAAACTGAGCCAAAGAGGACTGTTGCAGTGACAGAAAGGCAACTACTTTATGTAAGAGTATAAAATGGTGCCCTGGAGGACAGGACATCTTTATGAGATCTTTCCTGGATTCAAATCAAAACTCTGAAGCGGGCCTGTTAAATATCTCTCTCACTACAGTTAATGTCCTCCTGTATATACGGTCACTCCTTCTCGTGATCAACTTGGTAGCACTTTATTTTTTCCTTACAACATATCTGTTTTTGGTAATAAGGCTCGTCTCCTGGCCGACATGCTGCCTGCCACTCATAGCTCTTTCACAAAACATTCGATTACACAGGAAACAAAGTGGCATTGCTTGTAGTTTTAGGGAGGGTTTGAGTGAGAAGGGAGCAGGCCAAGTGAGCCCCACTGCTACTATAAAAGGAATGTGATGGGGAAGGGAGGGCCACTGCACCACCAGCACTATTAGCTGATCATCTTACCAAAAACACACCAAAAAAAAATAAGACAGGGAGGCTGAGTGCACAGGACAAACAAGAGGACATTTATAAAATAGGAGCAAAACAAAACAAAAAAAGGTTGGCTTACCCCAGTCCAGAAACTCCAGGATGTTTTTCTCCCTCCTGAGCGGGGAGTTGTTGCACTCATCGTAGAGGCAGACCAGAATGTCCAGCAGCGTCTCCACACTCAAACACTGGCCGTTAGTCTGAGCTGGCCCGTCCAGGATCAGCTTCTCCAGCTTCTTCAAACGCACCTCTCCCGACATGATTATTCCGGCTTGTTGGTTTTTGAAGTAATGATGATGATGATGATGATGGAGAGAGGAGGAGGGGGTGGATGAGCAAACACCTCCTCGGCCTGCTAGTTAGCGCAGAGGGGCCTGTAAAGAAGTTCTCTCACCTTGAATAGGTCTCGAAAATAACACAACTTTGGAGTTGAGGGCACGCCGTCGCTAAATCCGCGTTAAAGCCGACCTATTCATGGTTTCCGTCTCGAGATCCAGCATCCAAGAGGTGGATACGACGTGTAGCACTTCCCCATTTTATAATACCTATCCCCACAGGGCACACACGAAAAGAAGTAGTCCCAATTACAGACCCTGGCTGCCCCGGGCCGGCTGACTTTGATCAAATCCCAACGCTAGCTGGCAGCTTTCTGGTCTTGTGTGTGGCAAACGGGAGAGAATCGAGTCGGATGCGGCTCAACAGATCCCCCCGAGTTGTTGTGGCAGATGTTTGGGATTCTCCATTCTTGCAGCAACCCAAAAAAAAAAAAAAAAAAAACACCACGGCAGATCTGCAATGCTACAAAGCCCCAGCGCCCCTCCTCTGCTCCAGGAATGGAAGGGCGACACAGGCTTAGTTAGCAGCCTGCTAGGTTAGCTGTTTAGCTAGCCGGTCAGCTAACGTTAACGTTACTTTTCTCCGCACCCAAATGCCTTTGTTGCCCCCTTTTTCTCGCCCAGAAGAACACATGCGACGTGCACAGTGTTGACGGAGCTCAACTTAATTTGGCCCCTTTCGACAAGTATGGATGTTTTTCCATCCAACTGGAAAATACCCCCTTGTTTTCACAAGTCAACGTTGGCAGATATGTTCTTTAAATCCCATTCTTCGCCCCCAGAAACAGTTCAAAGCGACGGGTAGTTCGAGAGTTCCGACAGCACGTTTAAGTTCGCCGTCAAAAATGCGGGTCCTTTTTTTTTTTTTTTTTTTTGAAGGTTACGGAGGAGCTTGTTTCACGTCAAGAGGCAAGCTGCACTCTAGTCCTGCTTATTCCAAATACGGGACGCAGCCTAAATTCCCCCAGTCCTGTCCTTTGCCTGCCTCCCCCGCCGGTCGGTCGCGTCTCGCCGTCTTCGCACAGTCAAGCTCCCAGAAGCCTGTTTGCCAGAGACTCTCGACAGGAAAGACGAGCAAGTAGACAGCGCTGTGCGCAACGTCGCGCTGGATTGTGGGAAGTAGGGCCCCGTTGGAAATGTATGAATAGCTTAAAAATGGAGGCTGAGCTCGCGACGCTGTTCGTACACATTAAAAACACAATGCGTGGTCCCCCTTACAATTCTTTACCCCCGTCTTACTCAAGGAAGAACGGCTCAGCAGCAACCCGACACGTTTCAATACTGTCACGTGTCTAATTTACGAAAATATGTCGCTCGGGTCCAACATTCACGCATGCGTACAGCGCCGAATCCTCAAATCCGCCATCTTTGACGTGCCCTAACGTGGACCTGTCCCCCTTCCTTTACGGCTAGCAGCCTGTCTTCCAACATGATACGATCTCTGGTTGCTACTGCAGGCAAAATCCCAGGATCATCATCATGGCGCCCGTCACAGCATCTGCTGTGCGGAAGGGGTGGGGGCTGTCAATATTGTGAATGGAAACTGCGGGCTGTCTGTCAGTCTGCCGGTGACGTGGTGCGGAGATGACACATTGACTGCTGTCCCTTTAACTGGCAGCAAAACACTCCGTTTATGATATATACCTACGCAGTGATGTGGCCTGCGCTGAGACCCGATAGCTGTTGTAATGGTCCGCATTCACTCAACCTTCAGACAGTTCACGACTCTGTGTGTGTGTGTGTGTGTGTGTTGCATTGGTGCAAATGCCTTAACTTACCAAATTCTGACATTTTATGGGAGTTTATAGCACCCTGGCTACAGCTGACCCATGATAGTTGTGCATTTGTATCTGCACTTCACATCCGAAATGGCAACTCTGACAACTATGTGTGGCCTTGACAGGCCTTTGACTGTGGCTTTATGTGTCCAAAAACGGCCTTGACGTCTGAAAATAATGCAGTGTTACTGAAGCTCTCACAGTTGTCCGCTTTTCCCATCTCTCAGCGTCAAGGTGTGTCACGTCTGTCCCGGATTTTCTGCCTCTTGAACTTAATTCTGAGAGCAAACGCGCCAAGATAAACAGGCTTGTATAGGTTAGAGCTGGATTTGATGATGGCCCTCAGCTGTGCTGTATTCCTGCAGGATGAGTGAGTCAGACTTAAATGCACAGATCAATACAGTTAGGTAAATCACGCAGAGAGTCAACGGACCAAACTACCTGCAAGTGGTTACTTCTTTGCACTTATTTGTCTGTTCTAACCTGTTGGAGTGGCCATCAAAGTCACGTTGCTAGAACATCATGTATTCTATGACAACAATAACGGTCATGCCTTGAACGTCATCACATAAATAATGAAAGTGCTGAGTAAAAAGTGGTATTTAACAGTGTTACCCGGCTGTATTAGACAAAACAGCTGAAGGGGTTTTATTCACAGTGTGTTTGTCTGAATCATCTCTGGTTGGGAAATATCCAAACCTTTTGAAGTGAGGTGCTTATCGCCACTCAAAGCACATCTATTAATGATTAACAGCCAAATTTTAGGGGGTAGGGGAAAAGACACAGAGGCCTTGTGTTTGTGTGTCTGCGGGCCAGCAGAGACCAACGAAAAAATAATGCACTTCTACATTTCAGGTGGATGTCTTGCGGCAAGCCTTTGCAGTGGCGGCGAGGAGAAAGGCACAAAGGCGCGCTGTGATGAAACCAGCACACACAGAACGACTCAGCATGCAACATGCGTCCAATCAAACCGATTGTGATGGTGACCAAGTGTAATCTGAAGCACGCTGCTTCGGCGCGGCTGTTTATCAGGAACAGCCAAACAGCAGTGGACGGATGCTACAAAGTGTAACCACTCCGAGATGGCTGCGCGTCTTGGTTTGGGAACATGTGCAGTGTGTGAAAAGTACGCGAGCCACAGTACTGAAGAAGAGAAAACAACACGTATGACTCTCCTCCGTCTGTGTGGCACTGCAGAACCAAGTCACCTCGTTAAAGGGAAACTCCACTCTAAAATGGAGTTTCCTTACAAGATTTACAGTGTATGATTACTGTTTTGTTAAATTGCATTATTGTGTTTAAATTTAGTTTTGAATTATTATGAATAAGTTGGGTTTACACTTATTTTTATATTTGGATAACTATTTTCATTGTGTTTGGGATGTACTTGATACACAGTATTTGATATATTCTTGCCTCTGCCCCACCCCTGTTTGGGACTGATGCACTATTGACTCAGTTTTCATTGAGCACTTCTCGAATTGTTAATTGTTTATTACCGTGGGTGGGTCAAATGGGTAACCACACTTGTCACCATACAGCCTATCATCATCAGCCTATTGGTCTATATCTATTGGGTGTGGTGATCAACATTGTGTCCTGACAAAGTAGCCTCATGGGATCAAAACATTACTATATAAATGCGTCTATGGTTTGGAGTCTTTTCATTGACTGTGAATAAATGTTGCTGATGGATTGGCAGCAAATAAAGGAGCGCACTATCAACAGCAGCAATGGTGATTTTACTGGGATATAATAGCCTGTTTTGACTCACGGCAGGAAGGCCTACATTAAAGTCAGCAGGTAGCATTTCCAGTTATATAATTATTTGTCGTGTCTTAAAAATGCAGAGAGCATTTTAAATAAGGTGATGAAATGCATTAGAACAATATTTGAAAGCACAGTACCAGAATCAGAATCTGCTTAAATTGGCCAAGTATTTGGCTTTTTTTTTCATTGCTGTCGATGTATTTACAGAGGACTAGATGTAACCGCTAAGAATAAGGGCAACAAAGCTGAACAAACACAGGTAGGACTGCACACAAGCAAGTGAACAAAAAAATAGGTAAACAAGAATTATATACAGCCTTTATAAAAAGCATTGATGACGATACAAAAGAAAATCAAATCAATAAAAACGGAGTCAAAATGAAGTAAGATAAATAATAAAATACGAGAAACACGCGATAAGATACAGTTGTACTGGAGTAACGCAGTATTACGTTGCCCCGAATTCAATTAAGATAATAAAAAGTGCAGTAGATAAAATCATCAGCCAGCAAGTGTGCGCTGATGACGTCATCGACCCACGTCCCGCTGCGGAAGACGTCTGTCTGTCCCACTGTCCCACACTGTCCCACACGACGTTAATACGCCGTTTTTAGGGTGGATGCGCCCTTTAAAGCCACTGGCTTCATGTGGTGTACCCACAGCGCCCTCTGCTGTACAAACACCCTTTATGCAAC
>JAVQJF010032627.1:0-11144 GCA_036023855.1 Gadopsis marmoratus
CCAAAGTGAAAGAAAAATGTATGTAGGCTATGCTCAATGTACACACTCACCCTCTTTCTATCAACTAGCAAGGAAAAACGGACAACTGGCGATGAACGGTTGGTGCAGCCAAGTGGAACCGTGACACTGGTCCGTGGTCATTCAAGACATAGGAAATGACAAGCTATGATTGGACATTGGTTGGGGTCCAACTTGTAGTCTGCCATGTCATTCTGTCAATTTATGACTTAGTGATCATCTAATCTGACAAAATGACCATCTGGAAAAATCTTGGTGAAAAATCTATCAAGAACAAAAATATGGCAGTGTAATTGTTTTTGTTTTGTTTTGTTAAAGAAAGGATGCTCAAGTTTCTGATATAATAAAATAGTCACATAGTCACATACCATCTACTTGTAGCTTTAGTCCAAAAACATCTGTAAAGGTATCCAAACACCCAAATCTGCCTGACCCTTGATTTGAATTGGAAGCGCTCTCATACCAACTTCTCTGCCATTACGCTATCATCAGCTCAAACCTTCAGGCTCGCACATCAGTTCCACAAAACTGCACATTGCCATCTTAATCCCTCTCAAGTTACTTGATAGTCTGACGCTTTAATAGCTCTGGACTCAGCCGTAAATACACCATCCGACCTCCCCTAGCTCTGTGTTTCCTAACATAGCCTCTGCTCTTCCAGTGAAGGCCTCCTCATCAGGCTTCACACCCAGCTCTGCTAACTGTCAAAAGGCCATTCAATGTATATAGCGCACACACACACACATGCAGTAGCTCTCGCTCCATCTCCACCCTCGAACGCAGATTTTCTCGAAAGCCCTCCTCGTAAGTCAATTATGCTGTGTCAACCTGCCTCATTGATCCTCAAGTCTCATTAAACCTAACACACCATGTAACCTCAACTCACTGCTCAACTGCAGATATTCCACATCATTCTCACTGGAGACACACAAAGAGAAAGTATGCACAACTCACTTTTCAGACACTTCACATTTCACCATGCCTCTGTTGTTAAGCCTTGACAAAAAAACAGTGTCTATCCATCGCTTTCTCTCTGGGGGCCATGGAAGAGGTTGTTAGCCACAGTTTACTACAGTCATCTCCTGCTACACATGTCATAATAGCATGTCTTAACAATCCCCAGCACATGCTAGAACAATCAGACGCCTGACTGTGGTGCCTGCTTCTGTAGCCTGGTGATCTATAGCAGGTTTGTGTGTGAGTTTCCCGGGCCGTAAAAGAGCAGGTGTTTTTTGATAGCTAGGACCTAATCCAGAGGCCTCCAACACCCCTGCTACTCTCCCAGTTCAATCTTCATTATATTAGAAAGAGGTCCATGATGGGGCCCCAAAGCAGAGCAGAGCACAGCAGAGTGGTGCAGGACAACAATCAACAGGTCCCAAATCCAACATGGACCTAACGTCAGAGACAGACAGACAGAGAGAAAGAGACAGATAAGAAAGAACAGGGACATAAAATAAAAAAAGGTAAAAGGTTTAGATTTAAAAAAATGAAAATACTGAAAAAGTAGGCATTGATTAGTTCTTCATATGGTCTTGCTCACTGCTATAGATGTAGTACCAAGATGCAAGTTGATATGATAAAGTGAAATGTAACCTAAATATTTGGTTATTCTGACAGTTGCATAGGAATTGATGATGTTCCCCTCAATTATTTGTTCCGTGCCATAATATCATGTGGTGAAAATGTTTTGCTTTTATGGTTTAATGTTGAGATGAAAGAAAGGAAAGGAAAAGTCATGGAAAATAAAAATAAAGACAAGCCAAGTACAGGAGAAGAGAAAGAAAAGAGAAGAGAAAAAAAGGACTTCAAAGAGCCTAAATCCTAAATTAAGGATAGAAGAGAGTGAATTGCTGGCAGACTAACTGAGCAAGTGAGTGCAGAGCGATACCAGTGGTGAGGAAGGGAGGAAATATCTCCCTGTCACTCCACATTTCCTGTGCAGGTTGGGATACAAAGCAGCTAATGTGCTTTGCTGTGATAACATATCTGCATTTACTGCTACACGCCCACCTTGACCCCTCTCTGACTGAACACTTCTTTTCTCTTGTCATGAAACACTCATGCGATGCTCACTCATCAAAGCAATGACGAAGCACTCCTTCTCCACCTCTCTCTCTCTCTCTCTTTTACGTATTCCACCATATTCATCCAACTCTGCTTCATTTTACCCGTGAGGCATGAACCCCTGTCAGTCTGGATGAACCTGGGTCATTCACCCTGAAAAAACACAGAGAGACAATACGGGGCTTCAGGCTACAGATATCTGTGTGAATGCGGCTTTCTTTCTTTCCCCACTGAGAAACTAGTGGGTAATAAGATAAGTGAGTAATGTGGTTTATGTCATACAAACCATTTGGACTTGGTCTTTTCAGAAAACGAATAACCACCAACCTGCCAAATGTGAATAAAAATTAACTGTGGCAGACAGCATCATTATGTTACTAGCAAATTCAGGTTTCTTTGTCTCTCAGATTTACTCTAAGCATGTTTAATTAGCATTATAGTTTAAGGATACCATTGAAAGAACTGACTGCATTTGGTTCATGATCAAAAAAGGTTCCATTTAAAGTTTTGATTATGATCATAGAATTCAAAAAGAATCTACATGCATAGTTTTATCTTTGTAAATTGCTGAAGCTCGTCCTAAAAATAGTAAAATAATATGTCCAAAAATTCCACAGAACTGAGAGATTTCTGACAAATTTCAAGCAAACATAAAGCAGAACTGTTTCTGACAAAGCAGACAACAGGGCCGTCCTGTTGCACTGAAGAGCAAAAGAGTGAGAGAAAATGTGTCAGATACAGATTTTGGATGGATACTGGAGAGCAGTACCTTGTTAACATGTGGTACAATAAGGCCTATTCAGTATTCAGACACCACACGTTGACTCATGCACCATGTGCATATGCACCGCTTACAGCTGTTCTACTGTACTGTCAACTTGTAACTCAGTTTTAGACAGCGACTGTTTTCATGTGTGCTCTTGTCACACTCAAATACAAGTCCAGAAAAAACACATCTGCATATGTTCACGCCAACACACATGGAGACACAAAAACATATTGTAACACGGAAACCCACATTTTTATTTGCCTCCATTATTTGATTCTTGGGGCTGTAGCTCCCAGTTGTACAAGAGAGACCAGTGAAGGAAGGTGGCAGAAGTCAGGACAGAAACAGATCCCACTAAAATGTTAACGGTGGTGGAGGACTGATAGCAAACACAAAGCGTGAAAGGCACTGAAGCTCATTGCACGCTCCTTGTAGTTGGTGAAAAATCCACTCTGGAACTATCTGTACATAATATTTAGCGTTTACAGATCCCAAACCTGCCAAATTCACCAAATGCAGAATTTCAGGAAGTAGTGAGAAAAACAAACGCATATGTTGAATAACATTTTTAAACTCATTAATATTATAAAGCGCAATAAAAGTGCAATGGGACAAAGTGTAATTCTGATCCCAGTGCTAGATGAAGGATCACAATCATTAAGAATATCAAGGCCAAATTCCATGGTAATCTGGCCAGTGGATATCCGGGATCAAAAAGGGGCTAATGGAACACAGTTGTTTAATTAAAATTTTTGTTTTTGAAGTCCAAAATAGGATTTACAACACGTGCAAAACAATTTTGGCACCATAATAGCACAAACAGTCCTAAGTTAAGGAAAGACGTATTTATCCAGGAAGAGGGAACAGACTTAATGTATGAACTCTAGTGATATTGGGATTTCACAATCACCACCACGATGTCCAATATTTAAAACGTTATTATATCAGGAGAAAGAGCCAGAAAATGTCAAATACGGGTACAGTGATACCCTGACAGGAAGCGAAAGAACTAAAGACGGAGAAAGTGAGACTGTGTGTTCAGGTGTGTCTGTGTGTTTCTGAGTTGGACAGCTAAGACCCCGATGCTAAACCCCGGCTACCCCTCCGCCGACCCCCCGCTCATCCTCATAGATTAACAGCCTGTTGAATCCACTGATGCAGCCAAGAGTGGAACAGAGCCAGCGTGGTCTGTCTCTGCCTGCCTGGCTCTTAATAAATCACACAGCAATTAAGCACACATACATTCACACGCTCGCACTGGTGGATATACTGCACTTGCACACAAGCAGCTGCCTTTGTGCAGTGCACCCCACTATATAAACACACGAGCGCACACACACTCACATACAAAACTGTGCTACAACAGCTTGAACACTTTTCTCTCCTCCCTCTCTCGCCCTCATTCATCGTCTCATTTAAAATACAGTATGTATAGCAGAGCATCGCATTGGTCATTTTCTGTCAAGCTGTCACGCCACAAGCGCTCCTGGTTTCCAGGTCTCACACTCACATGGGCACACACATATGCCAGTTTGTCACCAACGCCCATTCAGTCCTCTTCTTTCATCCATCTCAGTTTTTCCCTCTTTTTGTGTTTGATCTATGCTTGAAATGATTCAAGAAGTTTTTAATTCTCATAAAGCCATAAAAGGTTTTTAAATTGTTTCTCTCGCTCTCTCAGCTGCCTCACTTCATCAACAGCTCCTTGCCAGCTCACGACCGTATGACGGCCCTGCAGATTGACAGCTACTTCCGCCAGGAGCTCATCTACAAACGCAACGAGCGAATGGCTCGCCGCGTGTCCGCCTTGCTGCAGAGAAATCCCAACCAGACATTCTTTTTTGCTTTTGGTGCAGGTAAGGGAATCTCAGATCCTGCATGGGGGATGTTAAGGGTGTGGCATACGTTCAGTCACTCAACCTCTGCCTCTTCAAAAGGCCACTGCGACTGACCTTTGCCAAGCTGGTTATGGGATGCCTCTGGAAACTGCAGGCCAAACATATGAGAATCCATGATGGCAGAACTCCAGTCTGAATCTCCAATTTGCATTAAATGAGGTCTTTCCAAATACATTCTGATTAGAGCTGAGAGTGTGTGTTTGCATGTAATTGTGAAGTGAAAGAGAGATCAGGTTTGCTTTGATGTGGAACACTGATTCTGTCAGCACTAATGTGTGTTTATGGTGAACAATTTGCTCTCTTTTGTGTTTGAAAGCAAAGCTGGAGAAAAGGCAGGACAATAATAGTGTACAATGGTTCCCAGATATCTGGCATGAAAAACTGTGTGTCTATACGTGTACACACACACACACACACACAGAGAAACACACAGAAGTCTCAATTACAGCCAGCTCCCACCTCAGAAATGAAGAAACCATGAGCTGTTTGTTTCAATTAGCATTCCTGGCTAATGTTGCTAATGTTTCCTGAATGGTGTAGTGTGTCCTGAGGGAAGTGTGTGTCTGTGTGTGTGTATATACGTGTATCAACATACGCATATGTGTAAGTGTGTTTGCCCACAAAAGCAGGTGGTGGGTGGGTGTCTGTGCGTCTGTTTACTGTATGCCTGTGTGTCTGTGCTTGTGTATCTGAAAATGGGCGGTACCGCCTCTAGGGTGTGTGTGTGTGTGTGTGTGTGTGTGTCTGTGTGAGTGCATGCAAGTGTGTGTACCACAGTGTATGATTAATGCTGAATGGATCCTTCCTCTGAGTATTCTTGCTCCCTCTGCTCTTTGTGCTGTTTGGACAAGGCTGCTGTTGCACCATCCTGGTGTTATGTGCATGCATGCGTGTGAGAGTGTGTGTGTGTGTGTGTGTGTGTGTGTGTGTGTGTGTGTGTGTGTGTGTGTGTGCACGCGCACAGATTGAACACTGTAGCTTAGCATATGCACGATGACTGTGATGAAAGAATGAATTTGTGCAATAGTAATTAAATAAGTGTGTGTAGATGAAGAAATCAGGGCTGATGATGCGTCCCTCTCCTGTTAGACATTCTAAGGGTCACACGACATTTGTTGTTTATGAAACAATGAATGTCGTGTGACCCTTAGAAGGCCAAAGAATCCGGTCCAACTCCTCAGGCTAAAAAAACAGCACTGATAAGTTGGAGTGGAGAGTAACAAGGAAGTTAAAAGGAAGGTAAAAACACATTGCAAGTTCTTAGGAATGCTGTGTTATATTTAAAACATGCACAGGGAGGGATCGAATATGATAACAAATTTCTAAGGCAATAAGACCGACAGATGAGAGACACGTTTTTGGCTTTTGTCAAAAACATCCTGAAAATACAGAGTATTTCTTTTACACTGTAAGATCAAGAAGGTGTTACTTTATTGTTATATTTGATTATTTACAGGATAGCATCTGCATGACTTGTATACTAACAAGACAACATTAATTAAAGCTAGTTAAAGCTTGATGCAGAACTGTACCGGTGTTTGAGAGCTCAGTTCAAACTAAAGGTACTTGCGTGTGGAAGGATAGTGCTGAGAAAAAGGATGGCGTAATCTTCTGTGGATAAATATGTGACTGTGTATGTGGCTGAGCCTCAGACCCGTCAGCTTACATTGAGCAGACTACTAACAGTTCCTAGCAAGCATTTTAACTTGGAATAGATAGCGATATGATGGTATGCAGCAGTGTTCAAAACCTATCGACATAAACATCTACAGATATTTGTCCTCCCCCACTACTACTTACATTGTCTTGTGAATTTTTGTCATTTAGGAGAATTGCAGTGAACCAACAGTCTCATGCTTTGCCTAATGAGACAGGCGCATTTTACCATGAAAATCATTTCTAAGGCAGCCTCATGTTTTCCAGCCCTTCAGTAAGGCAGCTATGTGTGTGAGCTTTCCAGTGCGTCCAACCTGGCCTGGATAGACTGGAGGTGAACATGTGTGTCGGGTCACCTACAGGCTGCAGTGTGTGCAAGAGAGAATTGACAGCTAGTGTGAAGTGATAAGAACCATTACAGTCGCAGCCTGCCGGGTGCACACACACACACACACGCACGCACGCACGCACGCACGCACGCAGGCACACACGCACACCCCTCAGGAAGGCAGAGCAGAGCAGGAAAAGTTGCTGCAAGTTCATTCAATTTTGCATTCACAATCTGCATGTAATTAGTGTCTGATTTACTAAGGCGGGAGCTAATTACATAACTAGTTACTGGTTCTGCATTCTGGGGTTTTTCAAGGAGAACTCAAGAAGAAGCTCAAGAAAGAAATCAAAAACTAGTAGTAAAAAAAAAGAAATATCAATATGCACATCAGTTACATATGTTGAGGGCATTTCAAGACATTTACTAATACTGCAATGAAACGATTTCTGAAAGAATTACATCATAATCATCATCAAATGTCTTTTGGAGAAGTCTGCAAAACTACAGCAGTGCAAATAATACTTCTAAGGCAATAAAAATAAATTAATTGAAACTCAAAAAAGAAAAAGACTCGCTCGCTGTGATGTCTGTCTTTCGCCAATGCAATAGTGTAGTATCAGATTCAATTTCAAATGTTATGACCACACAATTAAAACATGTAACTAATTCATTGCAGATCTGTGTAGACTACAGGTTATTAAAACTAAACGTTTTCCCCTAATATACCAGCACAAATACTCTTATGTTAGTAAATCCAGCTGAGCATCTGTCTATCATCGTTAGTTTACTTTGCTGACGGGACATAAGTTGTGTCTCAGGTGACAAACTGGGCCTCCAAGGTGATGTCTGCTGACACACGTCTCTAGATGCAGATTTACCAAAAACTAGACGCAAAAGGCTTAATAAATCAGCCTTAATAAAGCCTCTCCCACGCTCTAATCACAAAGCTTCCCTTCTCTCATCTATTACTTTTCTCTTTAGGATGCTGACTCATGTCTTTACGGTCCTGTAACTGTCCCTGCTGGTCCCAGTTTCCCTTTGGCCGTAACCAGCCATGAAGTTTTATCATCCAATGATGCCAGGATGTATTAAGTGACAGCCTGGGCTCCCACAAAATCTGACTGTGCTCACATTGCTCTTCAAGATTTAAAAAAAATAAAAGTCGCTGTGTGGTGGGTCATGCTTGCTTTGTGAAAGGAGTTCTGCTTATAGTCTGATTGCAATCTAATCGCAGTGGATATTTTGAGTAATGAAGAGAAATAAAAAGAAAAAGGAGGTTTGAGGGTTGAGATTGTCCAGACAAATTTGGGGAGATGCAGAACAGCCATTTCCAGGCCAAATGTGGACATATACAATAATGTGATCACATAAAATCCCATCTTTATGGTCAGGTCTCAAAAATCACATTAACATGAGGCGTGTATCTGCCAGCATTGGGCTCAAAGGACATGGCTTCTTCTTGTGGATTATAAAATAAAAAAGGCATAACGTCAGACCTGTGATGATCCTGGCTCTGACAGTTATGTCTGACAGGCCATCAATCTCTCTGTTACTAGCCTCTGTTTGTGTCCATGTTTGT
Organism: Gadopsis marmoratus; assembly: GCA_036023855.1. Lineage (NCBI taxonomy): Eukaryota > Metazoa > Chordata > Actinopteri > Centrarchiformes > Percichthyidae > Gadopsis > Gadopsis marmoratus. Next base: position 8,319 of record JAVQJF010032627.1, read on the forward strand.
CTGTGTCAAGTGGCTGTTGTATTTATATGCAGTGGGTTGTATTTATGCCATACAAGAGATAAATATTAATGCCCCCTCCAGCTGCCTTTCCCTTGGACCCCTCGCTTCCAGCCTGAACCGTGTCCAGAGCGCAGAAGGAAACCAGGACTGTCGGGAAAGAGCGGGGCAGCGCTCAGGTCAAGGCCCTCTAGAGTTACCAATGTCGTAGTCCGATCCAGGAGTTTTTTCACAGGGTATTTAAACTATACAGCCTGTGTATAAAGTGGTTCATGCAGGAAATCCATCTCTGTTCAACTCAGCACCTTACTTCCCAGCCTCCCCCTTTCCTTTCGCTGTACACCTACACCTTCCTGTAGCAAAAGTACTTTTATGTGCAAAATGTATGCTTTTGTACTTGCTAAAGCAGTTTCTTTCTCTTTTGTTCTCTGCTCTGTTGCCTCCATCCTGCGTACATCTGCGTTCAAACACATGTTGCAACAGAAATTCTTTATTTTCTCCACTTTCACCAACAGGTTATTAATACAAATTACAGCAGTAAAAGAGCTCCAGCAGGCATAATTGAATTACCCCAGGCAGTATAAAAGAGACTGGCTGTGCAATATTACTCTCTCACTGGAGCCTGCTGTTGGGCAAAGAATTTATGATATCGATGGTCTACAGAAGCAACATGTTTCTCTGTTTCAGTCAGTAATTCAGAATATATTTTGAATAGCTGAATTCCTGTGCAGTGAGTTTTCCGTACACCTACAATACATCAGAAAACCTCCTCTACTCAGTACTTTTTATTGCCATCGTTTCGAATGACCACATGTGACCACAAAAGGTCACTCGCAGTCATGACCCTTTTCACTTAACTCTGCAGCTCTATGCAGCTATTAAGCCTTATGTACAATAGATCGTTAATTTGGTTTACAGTTTTAAGTCCCAAAATGCATTATATGGTTCAGTCTCATCTAATCTATCTTACCGTAAACTGTATGAAGAGTGCAATTGCTATTCCTAAACTGGATTTTTGTATTATGTATCTATTGTCCCTTGTCTGTTGTTAACGTGCTCTATTTTATCATCTCTGTAACTTTGGAATGGTGTGCTCTCTTGGTCAGGTCTCCCTCAAAAAAAGTTAATGAATCTCAAGGGACTTCCTGCTTAAATAAAGGTTAAATAAAACATTAAAATAAAAAAGATTGGAAATGGGGGGAAAATGTCAATCAATTTCTTTTTGGAATAAGTGAGTAACATTGTGTCACTGAATGAGTATTTATCTAAAATGTCTTTTCAGCTTTTCCGTCTTCTTTCCCTCTGTCTCATCACAGTCTCTCATCCTGTTCCTTTACAGCACTGTGGTCAATGCTGTTCACTATTACTATCAGTATTATGTAGTGGGGATCAATAACACCCACCCACTGTAGCATGACGCTAACGTTCTTTGTGAGGCCAAGTGAACGCATCACTGTTTCCCCTTGAACAGAACGACGCAACAACACCAGATGATAGCAGTAAAGGGAAAGCATGCTCACAGACACGTCGTACACACATTGGACACTTGTTCTGTTGCTATTGTAAACAGATGCAAGCCTCTGTACACTTTTTTCCATCACTCACTCAGCAAAATATGTATTCTCAGTCGCCCTCTGTCGCAATCACACACAAACAATAAACATGAACTGTCGTTTTTATACACAAGTACACACAGAGTTGTCATTTGTGCTGAGGAGTGCTGTCAGGGTAGGCAGTGTGTTGTTGGGGCTCTGTGGTGCGCTTCAGCAGGTTTTAATTTGCCAGTTCTCTGGCTGCCGCTGCCCGGCCTTATTGAAAACATCCCATGGAATTTCCTGACGCTGCCACGGCCTAGACACCGCTTTACTCACGCACACACGCACACACACACGTGTCTGTGTATGCATGTGACGCAAAAATCGTTACTGTAAAAAATACACATGTAGTATATTGTTTGTTTTGAAATCTAAGCCACTTTGGATTTGTTTTCAGAAAGTTGATTTTTTTGTTTGTGTACGTTCTGCTGAACAGGCTTATAATAGCCCATTGTGCAGGCAGAGCGGGCCCATGTGTTTTGCAGTCGCTTGTTGTGTTCTGGTGTTGAAGTGATGAATGAGGAAGAGAGTCTGCTTGGCGTGCATGTCACTTTGTCTATGTGGCTCTTCCTCGCTTAGATATCTGCCTTTCTCAGCCCTTTTTCTCATCTGTCTGTCTGTCTGTTGCCGCCTGCACTCCAGTTCATTTTTAGCTCTAATTCCATCTTTCTACCTGCCTCTCCGTCTTGCCTGCCAGTTTAAGCTGCAGTCTTTCTGGTCTGTCCTATCTGTCCTTTCCATCAGCTGCTGTCTCTTCTGTTTAATGCAAGACTATGTATTTAAAATTGAATTGAAAAAAATAAGCAAGGCCCAACATAGTTTCATTAAATGTTGTGCAAAGAAACATATTCACATTGTTATCTTTTGAATGCTTAATGCAAATACAGTAGTGCCTATACATCCAATCCAAATCACTTTGGTTATAATGTAGTGCAGGTGTGGGCAATTAATTTTCCCAAGGGGCCACATGAGAAACTGAGACTGTTGTTGTGGGCCGGAGCAATAAGCTGAACTCAATATTAACTTGATTTCTTTCTTAAAAAAAGCAGTAAATTGTGTGGTTTTGATAAGAGTGGATGTTGTGAAAATGTGGAGCATGAATAGTAAAAACGCCAACATTATAAGGCCATTAAATCAACATTCACAAAAACAAATTTGAAAATTAGCATATTTTTTCAGTATTTCAAAGACCAATATTAAATTAACTTTATACAAAAAAGTAACAAGTACTATT
>JAVQJF010032628.1:0-39232 GCA_036023855.1 Gadopsis marmoratus
GTGAGCCATTCTCTGCCTGCGAACAAACGTTGAATTGATGAAGTTTAACAAATCCAGATACAGATCCTCCGTCACTGACGATCAGCTGTCTGTCCTTCAATTATGCACCTCAGACATTCAGCCGGACTTCTGTGCAACACAGACCGGATTTCTCTCACTGACCAAGAAAAAAAGAACTGAAAAAAGCAATTGGACTATAAACTAAATAGCAATGGTACTTGTTACTTTTTTGTATAAAGTTAATTTAATATTGGTCTTTGAAATACTGCAAAAACATGCTCATTTTCAAAATTGTTTTTGTGAATGTTTTCTTATAATGCCGGCGTTTTTACTATTTCTGCTCCACATTTTCACAACATCTACTCTTATCAAAACCACACAATTTACTGCTTGTTATAAAGAAATAAAATTAATATTGAGTTCAGCTTATTGCTCCGGCCCACAACAACAGTCTCAGCTTCTCGTTTTCCCTTGGGAAAATTAATTGCCCGCCCCTGGTCTATAGTTACCTGCAGGAGCTTGGTGTCCATACTGTCCTCCATGGGGTTGTGCCCCATAACCCCCATAAGGCCCGCCGGGGGCACCCGCTTGTCCAGGCCCATACTGCCCTCCCTGACCTGGGGCTCCATATGCGCCATAAGGACCTCCTTGTGGACGTGCTGCACCTCCGTATGGAGCTGAGGGGTGATGCGCATAGGGGCCACTGCCTCCCCCGTACGGAGCATTGGGTGGCAGGTTGCCTCCTGCTGGGTAGCCCTGCAGGGATAGGAAAGGAAGGAAAGGAAGGATGGATGAGCGGCTCGATGGAGCTTCTTCTCTTGTGAGATGTAGAAAGCATTATTAACAGTTAAAAGTATTTGGTAGTAGGTGTAGAAGTACCCAGTGAGCATAGAAGTACTCACTACCCAGTAGTGAAAAGTAACTAAGTACATTTACTCTCGTACTGCACTGTAGTTCAATTTTGAGGAACTTGTACTTTACTTGAGTACATCAATTTTACTACTACATTTAACTTCCACATTTTACTGATACTACCTCCGTACTTTACTTGTGCGTTTGAACGCACGACTTGTAGGGAAATCTCTTTAGTGTTACTTCTACTTGGGGTCTAAATACTTCTCCCACCACCGAAAGCACGCGCTATAGCGACACTTTAATGCAGTGTACTAACACTTAAATACTGTTGAACTGTAACTCCAGCAATGCTAGCGCAGTTTAAATGAATATAACGTCAGCGAAACACGCAGCTACATAAGCTAAAGAATGCAGCAGTTCACACTGTCGTTTACTGCTGCACATAGCAGACACACGAAAGGCTAACGTCGCTTGTGTTTCTAGGACATAAACCATTAGCTACGTGATGCTAAGGCAAGATAAACAAATCATACGAGTATTTAACGACGGCGACATGCTACTGTAGTCAACACAGGCAAACCACAAATCACAGTATTTCGATACCTGGCCGTAGTTGAAACTCATGTTGGACAGATTTAACTTCCTGTAACAAGACAGCCGTGAAGGCGGAAGCTGCGCCGTCCGACTCAGCTGCTATTGGTGTATTTCCGGGTCTGTTTTAGCCTCCCTTGCTCCTGATTGGACGGCCCAGTGGGAACGTGATGACGACAGCGCAAATAAATATGAATCACTATGCCCGTCACTCTCATGACTATAACCCAATAGTTAGGGAGTAAGTCACTAATTGTAATCCTGTAACAAATATGGACACCGGGTTTATTCGGAGACACGAGTTTATATAAAGTCATAACTGAAATAGTTTTTTTAGGGATTTATTTAAATCTCATTTAGAGCTATCAATACTATACTATTCCTATGATAAACCAATGCAAAATGCACGGGTATGATATGGGACCCATCTTAAAGCTTAACTATTGTTTTATTTCAATGTTTATTATTCTATCTTATTTTTTATTAGCAAAATGTGTCTTTTCCTTTTCCATACTGTATCTTCACAGTCAGACATAAGCACTTCTCCGACACCTATAAATAGTTTCATGTCTAATAATAATAATATTAACAAACGAGACACACGGGGAAACATTTTAATATATACAAATACAAAATATAAAACAAAATATATTATCTAGAGCTTAAACCTATTTCTGGTCAATAAAACACACAAAAGCACAAATCCAGTATTTGTGTCCTGAATTGATATTGATAAATCTTTAGTGTTGAGCAGCAGTTCTCCATGGGCTGCATTTTCTTGCAGTGGTTCTTTGAAAATTTTCCACATGACCGCAGCCATATTGTACATTATGTTTCTTCAGATGGCCCCACGCTCACCTCAGCCCTGCTGTTACAGAGGTTGTGCATAGAAGCTGTAGAATACATTTTGGTCCTGAAATCTGACATGGGTGGTACCAGCGTTGCCATCTCGTAACTCTTGGCACACATCCTCCTCTGTGCCCCAGCCTTCGTTTTAATGATTTTCTGTATGCGTTTGCAGATGAGGTAAACCATCTCACAGAGACACATTAAGATGCAGCAGGCGGATGAGACCACCATGAAGAGGGTGAAGATCTTCTTCTCAGTGGGACGTGTTATGTAGCAGTCCACGATGTTGGGACAGGGCGCCAGGGAGCACTTGGACAAGCGGGGCATGTCGTAACCATCATAGATGTGGTACAGGAGGTACAGGAAGCCAGCATCAAAGCCTGCCTTGAAAATCAGACTCGCCTATGAGAAGATAAATTAGGGTTAAACTGGGAGACTCATTTTTCAGGAAGCTTGAAATAAATCGGGCAAACGCCTGTCTATCCATCATTGTTTGATGAGATGATTTTTCATTCATTACTGGAGTTTGATAATAACTGGAGGAATTATGCATTTTAGACATAAAACAAGTGACCTAGTTCAGGATCTATAATAAAATTTTAAACACTTTCAACCATTGCAAGCTCCTCTCATACGTCTTCAGTTCAGATTGGAGGGATGGTGATGTATGTTTCTGATTGGGCCAAGAGGTGCAAAAGAAGATGGCAAAACAGGTTTATCTTATGATCAGGAGAAAACAAATCACATATAATTACACAAATGACATTTCTAACAATGACCAACTTCAGTTTGGTCAATCCAATGTGCTGCAGTGTCTGTCTTTGGTGTGTGGCATCTAAAGCAAGGCCAGAGATAAACTTTCATACCCTACGTGCTTACCAGGTACGTCCACCACAGCCCCCCATGTTTCTTCCCAGGCTGGGCATACAGATGGGCGCCCTTGTGTGAGGCGGTGTACTGCTCGTCCTTCTTCTCACGATACTTGACGTGCCCCACCACCATCAGCGACGGACAGGTGATGAAGATGAGCTGCAGGGCCCACAGGTGGATGTGGGAGATGGGGAAGATGTGGTTGTAGCACACGTTGTTGCAGCCTGGCTGGGCCGTGTTACAGACAAAGTTGTTATCATCGGCCCACACCCGCTGGGCTGCAACCAAAAACACCATCACCCGAAAGATGAAGACCATGGAGAGCCAGACGCGGCCAAACACGGTGGAGTACTTGTTGACCCCACTGAGAAGCTCCTCCAATGCAGACCAGTTCATGACTGCTGCCTTAGAGGTGGTGGAGGGGACGGAGGAGGCTGAAGGAGATGAAAGACCTCCTCAGGAGACCTGGTGGGACTGGTTGGATGAGGTTCTTGATGATCTGAACCTGATCAATGGAAGATGACGACGTCAATTAGAAACAGTACAGGCTCTTTCACTTTCTCTTCATTAACTACATAAAGAACACAATACATTCTTCTTATCATATATTTTATTTTATTTTATAAAGCAAGGATTGCAGCAAGGTTAAAATTGGGAGCTCCAGTCATTTAATATTGCACCTTCTTAAATTTGGCCGACTCGAGAGAGAGACCGAATTAAAAAGAAGGATCAAATTCAATGCAACAGCTGAGATATTCTGACTTTCAATCCCTAAAATTGGGCAAGGATCCAAAAATCCCGGATCCTACAGTTCCCACGATGCAACCAGATAACGCTTTTTGGTGCACCCTCTGTGCCTGATAAACACTCAAAACATCTTTCAAACTCCACGCTGTTTAAAATACAGACTTTCTGTTAGAAATTGATGGTCCAAGTCTACATAACCCTGATGACACCACTATGACATCATTAGGGTTATTTCCTCAGATTGGACAAAGTTACCTCATTAAAAATGTTATCAAGACACAAAATCACAAAAGGTATTCCAACTAATTGTAGTTGATTTCAAATTGTGCATTTATATGAGAGATGCTATGTAGTAATAATAATAATAGTAATAATAGAACTGCATAAAGCTAATACGACTTTTTTTCCTGTGTTATTCCCTGCCCAATAGAAACTGAATGAACAACTACAAACAAAAAGCCATTTTGAAATGGTGATCAACTGTGAGGAAAGGAAACAATCCTTCTCACAAACACATTCCCTGGCGTGGCTGATTTATATTTACACAGACCTACCTTTTCAAACTAACTCATTATACATAAATGAGTGAGTCATCATCAGATTCTCCCTATGCTGAAAGACGGACCATTTCTCTCGACTCTATTAGTCAACTATTTGAACAGCCACAGTCATCACAGTCCCAAATGCCTGCTGCAGTCTTGGTTATTCATAGGGCTGCTAAGGGATAGCACTTCATTTGTGAATGTTAAGCATGACATGATCGTACCACGGGACCCATGCATTGAGAAAGAAAGGGTGTACAAACTTTAAACATGGTGCTGTTTTGGATCACCTGCATAGCTGAACACCATTCAAATGCATATTTGATTTTGTTTTGTAAGTGTACACATACAGATTTGAGATTGAGATTTCTAAAGTATATTTTTTCAACAAGTAAAAAAAAAAAATGCTTCTTTACATTTACATCTCATTCTGATGAATGCTCACGGCCTGACAGGGAACAAGTTGGATAACAGCCTCGCTGTTCACTGTTCCATTTCAATTCTGTTTCTTATAATCCAGAGTATTTGAATTTAGAAACACTTTCCTTCAGCTTTTGGGCATCACCGTAGACATATTGAGCTGTCAAATGAGTTGCTATTTTCTCTCTCATCCAGCCTTTCTGACTATTAAATTGCACAGCAGAAAAAGACTTGACTCAGTGAATGCATTCAGAATCACAACATATGCCACTGAAAGCCAGACACATCTTTCTAAGTGGATAATACAACCAGTGGTATTAATCTTAAAATGCGTCTCAGCCTGTGCCGTTTGGACTATGACTTTCCTCAGTTTTACGCAGAGAACAGGCTGTAAGGTGTATCCTTGTTCTGAATCTTCAGGCATGTCATTTAAAAATGCTTCAAATTGAGTGTTCATAGAGCATGCGGTACATCAGTGTGCTTTCTCTCTCAGTTTCAAACAAAATGCACACGTACACAAACTTTGAGGTGACATTCAGCCCAGATTGGGGGGAAAAAGACTCAGAGGCAACAGCACACCCCGTCTCAGGGAGATGGCAAAGCTGGACGACAATTTGTTTTCCTATCCTCCAGGTCCTATTTGCTCTAGATTGCAACGTTGCCTTCCCTGCCGACAGCAGCCGGCCTCATCTATCTCTTTGTGAGTTTGTCTCTCTCTTCGTCATGACAGGCGAGACATATCATGCTTCCCCCAACTGAGAAACCTCAGGTCATGCGACGCATTTGCAGGGATGTCCAAATGTGCCAACATAATTTCTGCCCCTTTACACTGATCCATAGTGCAGATCTCCATTATGTGCACAGCTTTATCTAGCTCCTTGTGTACATAACCACCTCATCTGAAACAATGATAGATCCTTGACTGGGACTTGCTCCACAGGTTGAGCTAGTTGCAAATTGCTTTTTATCCACCAAGACTACATTGTCATGAGTCAATGCTCCTGGCTAACAAGGATGCATTTCCCGCCCCCCTCCCCCCCCATCTCTTCTTCTACATCCCAGCTCTGCTTATCTTTCATATTCTGTCTTTTGCTCACATTCTGCCTTTTTCCCTTCAACCTGACTTTATTCCATTTGTCAAAGAAAGGCGTATCACCTACATATGGTGGCCCTAGATCTACATTACGTCTATTTTCTCAATCTAACACTAATATCCACAAAGCACCTTACCTTAAACACAGAGACGCGGCATCAAAGAGCTCTCGACTGGCAAGCTTGTGTCGATGCTAAATGACTTGGTCTCACCTGGACATTCTGAGGGAGTACAGGTTTGGGTGGAGCATCACATCCAGGCACACACACACACACACACACACACACACACACACACACACACACACACTCCAACAGACTGGGAATTCCAATCGGGACTTGTTTTTGCATGAGCAGACCCGCCTCTGGGAATGTGGAGGCAAGGCAGAGAGTGGCAGAGGGTGGAGAAATACTGTCAGAGAAAGCGAAACAGTGTGACAGACAGATGGACATGGGAATGGAAAATGATGTGATAGTGATAGTCAGGCTGAAAGAAAGAGTAAGCGACAGGCAGGCAGATAACCAGACAGGTGAAAGAGCTGCACAGCATTGTAGGAAACTGATGCAAATCAGTGCATTAGAATGCAAAGTTGAATCTGTGAGCCAGTGTGAGCACTTAGGCCTGCACTGGTTTCAGGTATTTAACCTTTAGATCCCACTTAGTGTCTACTTCATCACCTTGCACTGACTGCCCTACTGCTGTGCACTGTGATGACTGTACATGCACAAAACGAAAAAGGGTGACTCAAAATGAAAGCCTGGTAAATATCGAGACAGTGTTTCGGGAAAAAAAGTGAATAGAATGCAAGAGGGAATTACAGTAACTGAGGTTTTAAAGAAGACCTTTAATGGGCCTACTGATGTCAGCAAACATACATAATAGTGTATGTATACGACAAACAAATACTCACCCCTAATGCCCTGTGGGGGTGATTCCCAACCAGGGGGTGCCCCTGCATTTGCCAGGGGGTATATGGAAAATTGTGAAGCTCAGCTAATTTGAAAAAACAAAACAAAATAGCAATAATGATTTGAAATTATTTATCCAGACAGTAAGATTAATGAATGTGTGGGCGTTCATAAATGCTCATCTTTACAGTTATTGTCACAATAACATACCAACTATGGTAGCCTGACTGCACAAGACATGCCCCAGTAACTGGCTGAAACAACCACTTTCTGTCACTCCAAATGGCCGCACAGTAGTACACCCCTTAAGTCAAAGGAGTATGATAAAGGTGTACTTAGGCCCATACGATAGGCCTGGGGGCGGGAATCATCATATTCAAATTTCACAAACTGTCAGTCCCCTACAACACAATGAAAATGTACAACCACGTGACAGCTAATCACCGTAGGAAATCTATGGCTAGCTCATGCATTCCACAGGAGGGAGGGACTTCTCATCAGATCTAGACCTGTTGGGGTGTTCTTGTTTTGCTATTGTTTGCTTGTTTGATTTTTTCCTTTAGTTTCCAAGTGACATGCTACCGCACCCAGTCGCTTGGCTGCATACGAATGCATCAAATACAATGAGTGGAACCAAATAGGCTAACAAAGGTACACTTACATGTGTTCCAATAGCGTCGCATAAAGTACTATGTGTGTACTTTACGTGGAAGATAGAATAACATCAAAATTGTTCCAAGAGGGAGACACGCAAAGGAAACAAGAATGGCAGACCTCAGGGTACTTGCTACCTTGCTCAAACTAGTACAGTCTGCACTGGGCTGGATTCTGCAACAGATATTATACTATCTTGCATTGAGAGGAGGCAGACAGGGGAAAGATCAGACAGAGAGAAAGATGAATGCCTTTCCACAAAGAACATGTTATGCCCTCTATAGGCCTCTAGAGAATGCTGATGCTCCATCGTTTTATTACAGGTTTTTTCTGTCAGACACAGGGGGGAGAGAGAGGAGAAATGTTAAATAGACGGAGAAACAGAGGATCTCATCGCTCCTATTAAAACTAAGCAGCCACATTGTCTGTGATAAAGAAGCCGAAGCAAACAGAGTTGGTTGTCAGTAGGGATGTTATTGTATAAAAACAAGCTATTCCACATGATTTAATTGTACTGAGCAAAAGATATTATATTTAAAACACCAGCAGCCGTTTGGCGAGGCTAAATAAATAGTAGTTGCATTTCACAGCTATAGCTCTATGATCACTTGTAGCTCTTCACAAGAGCTCTCTTCAATTAGCCACCCACTTCAGCACACTGAGTATACATGCACATGCTCAGCCAATCAGAGTGAGCCTACTCATATGGCTCTGCACTACATGGGGTGGGAGCGATGTCCTCATCCAGCTTGGAATGACCGTTACATGTGGAAATGTTTGACAGGGGGACCTGTGAGTGCTGGCTGATTCATGGTTGGTCACAACAGTGCCACAGCACCAAAAGGTCATTTTGACAAGGTTATTTATTTATTTTTGTCTGAATATGTGTTTGATTGGTCTAGTTCCTTCTAACCCGGCTACTCTGGTTTCACTACTTTTTTTGCAATGTCTGGTATATGTCCATTTTTCATTTCCAGTGCCACTGTTGCCAGGAAATAATGTTGGTTGCCCGCAGGATAAATGGACTGGTGGGGCCACATTAGCACAAACGACTAGAGTGTGACCATTGGTGCAAGCTCCAAATAAGTTCAAAAGCAGCACCTCTCTTTCACTACATTCCTAGAAAAAAAACAACCCATTATATTATGTTATCTCTCCCTACACATCTGTGAAGCAGTTGATCTAATTTCTATCCTTCCAGTGCAAAGATAATGATGTGAAAAGTACATCTGTCAACACACAGGTATGTGATGTACCATGGCAAAGCCAGTGGGTTTGCTTAAGCTCAGACTTCTGCCTCCACTTAGTCATGATTTCTACATAACATATACCATTATACAATATGAGAGAGACGTGAGCAATGCAGCCTCTCCTTGCTCTTCTCGTTATGTGGAGAAAGCTCCAAGACACCTGGCTGATTTATTTATTACCTGAACGAACTCTAACTAACAAAATCAGCTCCTGCACCCTGTAAACACTTAAAACATATTGAATGACTGATGTTTTCAGTCAAGCAACCATCTTGGAGTCATTACCTATTCTCAAATGCACTGGTCTGATCACAGATGTGCAAAGATCATGTTTTCTGAATGAACCCTAAAGAATAAAAAGGTGTGGAGGCAAAGTACTGGTTTTGCCTGAAAAGGGGTGTGATTCAGAGCTGGTTTTGTAGAAATATCTGGAATGGACTGAGAGACACACAAGTCACACACCCATGTGAATCTGAAGGGGAGACTCAACAATTTAAGAGAGGCCTGGCTAATGACGTAGGTTCACTAGAATTCTTAGGGCCTGAAGAATGAAAAGCAACTGAGGGGTAGAGGAATATATCACTGGATGTTTTCTTCCTAAACCCCTCATGAAAATGCAGACGTTGTCGAAACGAGAGAACTGAACCAAATGAGCAAATCACTGGATCAACGCCTCTTTCCCCACACTACTTGTGGAAGCACTATTTAGCTGTGTACCTTGAAATGGTGGCTTACACCTCTGTGCCCTGGATAGTCTGCACAATGTCTGCTGCATAGAGGAGTATTTTTACAGGAAAGAGCAAAATTTTAATAGTCTCTTAGGCTGAGTGGCTGAGTATGCACGTGCATATTCTTGCAATATTGAAGCTCCTAAGTGAGTAGCAAAGCTCCATGAGAAATGTGTGAAATAAAACTGGGGGACAAATTTATTATCTGCATGGGGAATCAAAGAAAACAAAGGCTTAATACTGGAATTATTATTTATATAGAAATATAAGACCCTCACCAAGAAATCTCTCTCTCACAACCAACTACAAAGATGGAGGAGAAGAGAAAAGTAATAAAAAAAAGGTTTATGGAAAAAATGCATTAATATTTGAGGTAAACTGTAAATAATGCTCAATAGACATTGACAATGATGTACTTATGTTTAAAAATGCTAAACATAGGTCTGGTCTGAACTCCTTTACTTATCCAAACAATGTTGTATCCATCCAAGCTGACACAGTCATCATGTCGTGTCTCTTCGATCATTCTCAACAAACCACGCTGCCACAACTCACCACTCCATCTTCTCATGTTTCTATCCTGCCCCAGCACCACCACCACCACCCATAGACCTGTCCCATTACTGTCACCGTCACTGCTCCAGCTCGGGTCATTCCCCCAGTGTGTCAGAGCTGGTGACACCGAGCCAGCCCCCCCCCCCGCTGTGTGTTGTGACAGCGCCACGTCTCCCCTGCCACTGTGGATGATGTCAGGATGCCCCCTCGAGGAGGTCACCAGCTTCTGTCTCTCTCCCTCTGTCTTTCTCTGTCCGTTGCACCGACTCCGCGGCATGCTGGTTTCTGTGGAATGAAAGGTTTGTCAAAATGTCAGGGGACACAAGGGATTTTCTGGAAAAGCACAAAACAGTCTGTGAGCTGATTTATGCTGTGAGCCACTGATTACAGCCAGTTAAATAGCTGTGAATTCTACTTAATGTGTTCCATATAAAATTATGTCAGCTGGAAATATTAAATAGGAACCTCGAGAAGGAGTTTTTAACCAACTCAAAGTTTTAGGTTCAGCACTCGCATTAGCTTACGCTTGTTGGCACAGCTGATGAAATTATCATTTCAGCTGACAAAATCCACAATAGTCGGCTACAAATGAGAAACTTGCATTTGTTTACTTCTGCATGAAATCAGAAAAGAAAACCCTAAACATTGAAGTGGTAAATCTGCCCCAGAATTGTAAACTGGTGTAATCAGCTGTTGCAAAACTATCTTTTGCAAATGCAATAACACTTAAATACATGTGACAGATTTAGTGAAAGGTTCTGTGGTGCATTCATGGCTAGCACATGGCATTTATTGTCTTTTCTGCCACTTTGAGTAGGTCAGGATTTGCTATTCCAGAGAGCAACCGTTCCTTTTTGTATGTGGGTCTGGCAGTGATTGTGGTGTTTGAGGGAGCAGTGAGCTGCATGCAAAACTACACTACATTGTTTTGTTGTCTGCTAGAGCAGAAAATGTGTCTTTATGATGTCTGTTGTCTATAATTGGAGGACTATAATATAATAATAATAATAATAATAATAATAATATATAATATAATTGGACAATCACAATATAATTGCTGACCTTGCTAATATAGGAGCTTCAAACTTACAGAGTTTTTTTATATTATCTTTATTTATTTTGTATTTCACATGTATGAAAACTTTGTTAAATAAAACGCTTTTCATTTGAAAATCTATTATTATGTAACCTCTCATATTACAAATAATGCACAGTGTCATTCAGAATTATCTTGGCGATAGAGTGGCATGTTTAGCTTGCATAACAATGCAGCGGTGGATGTTGCCAAGTTATGTGACTGCATGCACAAGAAGTGGTATTGTGCGAAGAACTTGTGCAGATTGGCTGCCACTCCTTTGGGGTTTCCTTTACAATCCGTGAACCACTTCGCTGCAAAAAGACGTATTCATCATCATTCCACAAGCACCCACTTTATTAATCTCATCCCACACCTTGTTAGAGGCCAACTGGTGCCCTGCATGACAATGCATTTAAATCTTGTGATGTCTGAAGTGCGAGAGTGCTATGTGTGTTATGTAGTGCTAATGTTAGTAAAGTTAAAGGTAATTTCCATTTATTACAACTTGGGTCTCATTTTCATAGTTTTGGTCATTCACGTTAGACTCTTTAACCCTATTCGGACGGCATTAACATTAAAGAGGGAGGTGGCGAATGAACAAGCTGCAAACAGGAACTACTAATACCTACTTCTGCATAGGTCTACTTTAATGGTGCCAATTTGCCAAAATGTAAACAAATCTATAACAAAAAAGGGTTTAAAAGAGTACCTACCTAATTTCAAACTTAGGTGATAGCTGTGAAGCTACCTGATCATCTGTCAAGCTTTTCTGACAGAGTCTACTGGCGCCTTAAGAGTCTACAACTACGCCACCAGCTCTGTCAGGCTGTACTTGAGCACAGTGGAGCTAAACACTAACATTCGCATGCTAACATGTTCGCAATACTAACATGATGATGTTTAGCATGTTTACTATTTAAGTTCAGCATTTTAGCATACTAACATTTGCTAATTAGAGGAAAGCAAAAAGTACAGCTGAGGCTGCAGGGTATTTCTGGACAAGTTAAAGGTTTGACCTGATGATGAAAACTCTGACAGTCAACAAAGTTATTGCAAGTCATCCTGAGGGGAACACGAATGTCCGTATCAAATGTCATGACAATCCATCCCATAGTTGAAGATATTTGACTTTGATCTCAAATTGCGATCCTGTTGCTGGTGCTAGGATTTATCCTCTGGGCATCATGGATGTCTACCATATATAGTGACAATCCATTTCACTAAAAAAACGTGTCAAACCGGGGCCGCTAGAGAAAAAGTCAGCAGTTCATATGCATGACCATGCATGTCTGTGTAAAATGGAAAGGAATCCATTTAATAGCTGTTCAGATATTTCAGCCTGGACCAAAGTGCCCACAGACCGTCTCCATCCCTGGAGCAACGGTACCTAAAAAGAAATTAGATGGGGCAAGACACAACAGCAGCAGTCAGACATCATACAGGCTTAAAACAAACCCAGAATGGTAAACAGTAAAGTTACTATCCGAATATTGATAACATCCATCACAGTTTAAAGACCAACTCAGTGCAATGAGGAACATTTTGGATGTGCTCACATTCGCTTTCACCTCCAAATAAAAACATTTATGTAATCTAGAAACACTGTTGGCTTGTGTACAACATATTTAATCGCCTGACAGTTCATGTTTTCTTCCCTGGTAATGAACCAAAATTCGGACGTAATGTAATGTGTAATGTGAGTTTCAGTGAGGCTTTTGTGGGTTGTATTCTAAATATTCCTGTGTGGCTATAATCTCTAAGGATGGCTACTATGAATTAATATGTCTGCTTTTTGGACAGCATTCCAATCAGCCATTGAGACCAAAGCCAAGTTTGTACCTCAGCAGACTCCTGTTCAGCGTCTAAAATATCCCAACCCATTTTTTTAACAGCCACACCAAATTTAGCAATTTTGACAGCTTGCAAATATTGCTGATGCTATCTGTAAGCTCTTCGAATTTTCAAATAACCCCTTATGTTTTACTTTCTAAAAAAACATTACCACAATTTAACTTAATAACTAAGTGGTGTTCTGTTGCATCTGTTACAACAGGCATACGGCACAGAGCATTGCTATCCCTCTTTATTCTTTCTAGCTTTGGTTCTTTACTGCAGAAATAATGTGCAACAATGCAGAAATACATGTGCATGCACAGTACTGTTAAGTCAAGTCAGAGCAATGCCTTCTACTTACCATGGCAATTGGAACGACATGCTCAGTGGGGTTAAGTGATTATACCGTCTACCGTTGATCATATCACTAATGACGTGTGAGTAAGAGAGCTTGCCCTGTGCTGTGGTGTGGAACCTGGTTGGTGAGGGTCAAGAAGAGTTGTGGTAAAGTACTGGAAATGCATCTAAAGTAGACGAAGGTGATAATTTGTTCACACGTTTCTACACGACCCAGCCCACATATGAAAGTAAAAATATATCATTATCCACATTCACGGTGAGTTTCAGAAGCCAAAGAGCTCTGCATGACTCACTGCGGCCTATTCAGAGGACTATTAAACGTGTCAGTGGTTTGAGTCATGAGATTGACCTTCTCACTGTTTCTAATGAGATGGATGTGGAAAGCAAAAAGAGAACGCTCGAAATATCTATTAATCTAGCATGGATGTTCAAAGCTACTCTTTGATGCTCATATGGATGTGGGTTCTTTGTCAGCAGTTAGTATGCCACAGAACAGACAGCGAGACGTTCCTGAACGTTTTGACTTCATACAGTGCTCTTATTACCGCAGATGTGAAATGACAAAGTGACAAAAAGTTTGAAGCTTTAATTTGATTTTTGACCAGATAGGAATCAGAATACATTTAGCAAGGAAGACGTCTTTCTTTTCTTTGCTGAAAACTTTGCAATGACTTTTCAAACTTTGCTTCTAATGAACACTGCCACTCTCTTCAAATCTTTTGTCAGACTCTCTCTTTTCTCGCCCAGTCTTTTTTTTTTTTTTTTTGTAAGGGCTTTTCGGCTGGGATGCTGTTTGGGTCCAAGCGGCCCAGCAAGATGGCATGCGTTCAATGAAGAGTCATGGAGCGAACATACCTGGGAGAGCAAGTAAACAAGGATTGGAGCTTTCAACCCAGTTTGAAATCATCAAGCTTCAGAACGTTATGAAAGACAAGCACACGTAAGAAACTCTAAGTGGCAGCACACCTTTTTGTTTTAATAAACTAGCTTGTGCCTGCAGACCACTAAAATGTATGATCACTGATCTGGTCTTAAGCTGCTGGAAGATAATGAACACAAACAATTAAGTGAACTGATGACAAATGAATTCTTGAGCACTAACAGGGCGGCTCCTGGCTTTTTGGTGCCCAAAGCAAAGAGCATATCCCATCCCCCATTTATGAACAACCCCCCCCACAACCTCTAGTCCCATCGCAGTTGGCACCACCCACAGCTGAATGCTTAAGACAATGTTGAAGAACCTTAAGCTACAGTTCCTGTTTTCCTGTTATGGCCACTAAATTCTGGATCAAAGAAAACTACCATTAAGGTAAGAAAGGGGGGAAACAAATAGGGAGAATTAAATAAAAGGTTAGTATATTATTTACCTATAACAACAACATTTTCTTATAGGTTAAATATTCTGTTGTCCAAAATAACTGAACAGAGTAATAAAATAAAGATAAAGGCCAAACCAGGAGTGCAAAAGCAGTTCTTTCAACATTTTTTTACAAGTGTCCAGGTGTATTCATTTTGTTCCTGCGCTCCACGTATGTACTACGGTATGTTGGCGGCTCCTGCCTCCTTGGAGTTGTGCTCTCAGAGTATCCATCAGGCATGATGGCTTTCTGAGACATCTCACCAGTAATTGCTGCTATTTTGTTATGTATGGATGACAGTGAAGTGGCACTCTGCCCCACTCTTGTGGCACTGACATCTTTTGTGTTCTGCAATTCCATTTTTTTGCAATAACTGTAAGGTTAATCAATTTTTTCTTCACCCGTGCCAGATTTCTTGGGCCCCTTTGTTTCTTGGAAAAGCCACTTGTGGAAGTACCAGATAAAACCCTGTTGCAGGTCATGTCAGTGTGTCTTCTATGTTGCTCTTATTTGCTCTCTTCTTCCACATACAGATGCACTTTTAATTGAGGGGGTACACCAGCAATGTAGTGTTGTACTTCCATAAAGTTGGAGGAATAACAAGACACGGATTTTAAAAAGAATGGTCAAAATTAAAGAAGTAGTGTCCGAGATACCGCTCGTATGACTCAAGCCCCCAAACATTGGATCCTACGTTTCCCATAATGCAACTCAACAAGATCTTTTATTAGATCTTCCCTTTTCACGTCATTCAAACTGCATGACCCCAGTTTCTTGCACAGGCTAAAAATGTGTAGTCTCTAAGCCCAGGATGGGTTGACCCTGATGACATCACAATGACATCATCCGGGTTATTACTACGAAGAGTCGGTCTAAGACCAGCTATGTGAAAAAGTGCCATGAGATAACTTTGTTATGATATTGCGCTATATAAATAAAACTGAATTGAATTGAATGATTTTTTTAGACTCCAGTAAGCTCCCTTTAGAGCCACAGGAGACAAAGTGTTTTCACAGGCTGAATAATACTCCCTGCGAGTGAACTGAACTCGACCGGTAAAATCAGTGGAGTACTCCTTAAATATCAACTTTCTTGTGCGTACAGGCAGTTCTTACGTACAGATTTTGAATTTCCTTTGTATTTCAAGTGTTTTGTGACAACGACAATACAAGATACTCAGTTATTACTCTCTTATATGATCAAGGCAGATCTTTATGAATATCAAAGCACGGCTGAGACTTTAAAAGCTTCACTACTATGATTTCACTATGTCTGCCCCACAGCTCAACAGCATACTCCCAGTACAGCGAGAGTGGCAGTCTTTGAGTGTGTGACACGATTCAAAATGGCAGGTTTTAGGCACTTAATTAAATATCCATCTGTTTATGCGAGCGACCAAAGAGTTCTCTTTGTTTTTCATGCAATTATATCCCATTATTTGTAATTACTTTGTGCTTCTTTAGTGCTTTGTGTGCATATACCTTGCGAGTGCACAGGAGAGCTCAGTGCACAGACGCTTCTTCATACTAATAGGTGCAAACACACACATATACACACAGATCCATCCCAAAAGTGATTACAGAGGGTGGGAGAGGTGGAGAAAATAAGTGTCTTGTCTCTCTTCCACCTTCTTTTCCAGGCAAACAATCAATGATGGTCAGGCAACAATTGAGTTACGATCATTTAGTGTTTTCCGGCTCTGCTTTGATGCCGTCTACTTCCAGACAAGGCTTGATGGGACAGTGGGGGAGAATTGAATTAACTTAAGTCACAAGGGGAAAATGGTACCTGAGAGCTTTGGTTATTCAATAAACCACCTTTCATTTACTCGCTCTCTTCTCTCCCTTTTCGTCTTCCTTTTTTCCCCTCACGTTCCCTTGCATGCATTAAATTACTGGCTTCTTGGGAGACAAAGTGAAGAGAGACACACAAACATTGCATAAAGAAAGTCTCTAATCCAGTCCTGGCGTCTTCTCCAGCTGTTTGGACTTGTTTGCTTTTGTGGCCTGTAAATGGTCTTGGATTGCAAGTGTTTACATTTTTTTTAAAAGGATTACATGGGTATTTCAAGCAATTTCCCCGACTAAAAACAGCTTTTGCTCGCTTCTTTGTTATTGCCATTGTCAAGGACAATTTGGTTAAATAATTGAATTGAATAAAGTAATTACACTAGGCTCTTCAAATAGACAAAACCTACGTGTGCAATTCTGTTGTTGGTTGTGGAAATAATAAAGTAGAAAACGTGAACACTTGGCATGTACTGTAAATGGATGCAGATACATTATTTGGACACAGATAATGCTCCATGAACAGAATCATGGTTTGAATTATTTCCATTTAACGTGTTAGTGCTTTGGGATGGCATTATTGTAGTAAGGGTTGAGGGTTGAGGGTTTGAGTCGTTTTTGGCAGGATGTGGAAGAGGTTAACATTATAGACAGAAAGGAATTTAGTTTAAATTTACTTTATTTTATGAAATATGTTCTTTATATTTATTTTGGATGTAAAGGTGAGTGGTTGTGTGTCTTGCCAGTCGGTTCACTTTAGATCTGTGCATGTGTGTATGTATACATTTGTGGAAGTGTGTACAGTATGTGTGTGTATGGGCCACTGCGTCCAACTCCTTCTTGCTCGAGCTCTAGTCTGGGGAGGTAATGAAGATCAATGAGATCCAGGTACTGTCTCCCTGTTTCAGGCCAAAGCTCTATCGATCCCCCTCTGTGCTCCACTCTGCCAGCATCTGATAAAGGGCTTCTGTACACACACACACACACACACACACACACACACACACACACACACACACACACACACACACACACACACACATATAGAATGCACACACTCACCCAAAGTCTCATGTGCACAACCAAAGAAACACACCAAGTTGCTGGGCTTAGTCCCTAATGCTGGGGAAGGCGTTAAGCCTCCATCACCCCTTTTCAGTTTTCTGCACTGTCTCAAACACCTGAAGGAAAATGTAGAGCTCACATTTCATCATTGTCAAATAATGCTAGCTGAGTATAGCTATTTTTCACACTGCAAATTGCCTTGTGGTGGTGCTGCTTTCAAGTACACTTTGTAAGCTCCTACTTCAGAATGCAGACAATGGAAATACAAGTATATCATGCATTCAAGTGCTGTTTTCGGTGGCAATAATGAGAGAATGGATCCTGCAATAATAGCAGTCAATTTTTAATGGCTGTTATATTACTTTAGAGATCAGTGGCGCCTGCAGCATTTTCTTTCTTGTAGAAAGCAAAAGAAAGGTGGCACAAACACGTTCACGTTTACACTGATATGTATGTACAAAAGACACCACAATATGTTTTTGCACTACATTAAATGTCTAGAAATATACTTTGTTAACTGTATATAATAATTAGGGAGAAATTGCAGTTCCTGAGCTATCACTTCTGGGTCTTTCTGGGAAATAAATTTGGAAAATACTGTGTATTTCTAACAGCACTTGATGTAGTCTAGCCTTCATGTCAAATGATATAGTGTTCCAAAGTCTAATCCATTCACAGGTTAGCATCAATACATTTTTGTTGACCATTTCTGACTCATATGGGAGCTACTTGACACTTAGACAAGGTATAGACGCAGGTGTGCACATGTCCTTGTCCATTACTTTAAATAATTTAGTTTTAAGACCTACTACATGGCCTTTACAATAGCTGTATAATGATTTTCAGACTGGAACAAAATTTGTAGTCCCAGAATGAAAGGATGCCCCCCATTGTAATCTCTTTCTTCAGATGTTGGGGAAGAATCTGTCTATCTTTAACAGCAGTGCCAAGTTCCAACTCAAAACCCTCCGACGATCACATCATCCCCAAACGGCTTTTGAATTTTGCCCAAGATCTATCTCAATATGCTCTAAAAGGTGCTAATTGTGTTGGCTTTCCCAGAGCTGTATTTCCAAGTGAAATAGTATAAATAAAGAAAGATTAGATATGTGTACTTTCCAGACGAATAGCCCCCCCCCCCCCAATTTATAGTGTTTCAAGCAATTAAAAGAGTCTGTGAATGCCAGAGCCTGGCTCAGTAACGCTATTTCATTTACATGAGCGGGCCAAAGAAGGCTTTCCCTCAAAGGCTGGTAACTGGTCCTGGGCCAGTTTTACATGTCTCCCTCTGATGAGAAAGGTAAGGCCATGCAGAGAGACTAAGCTGCACCCGTATCCCAGCCAAATGGCGGTGTCTGAGCAGAAATTTGCTACAGACTCGCAATTAGCATGACATTGCTGTTAATGCGCTGCGGACTGCACCAACTGCTCCATGATGCCAAACATGCATTGGAATAATTGACCTAATTAGCATGGCTATGACAAATTGTTATGAGCAGGCTTGTTTTCTTATTCGCATCTCTTTTGGGTAATGTGTTTTTACGTGTATGTGTGCGTGCAAGACAGAGACGGAGAGAAAGAGAGATGAGATATGTGAAAAGTTCAGTCAAGCAGGCGTTAGCTCTGGGCAGATGTTAGCCTAAGCCACCCTGTGTTTGCATCTCCCTTTGCCAGAGTCTATTTCTCTGTCACAGCAGACATTTCACATTTCTGCCTTCTCTTTGTGACCGAATGAGACAATAAACTTTATGACTTGTGGGCATCTCCTGGCTCAAAGCAAGGCACAGAGGCATCTTGTCTTTTTTCCCCCATCCATCCCTTTCTTCTTCCTCTCTGCTTCCACGTCTCCTCAGGCGAAGCTTAGTGAGGCAGTGCTCCCGGATGGATGGAAGAGAGGGTGGGTGGACAGAGAGGAAACACTTGTCACCCATTACAACAATTCAATTCAATCCAATTCAGGTTTATTTACGTGGTGCCATTTCATAACAAAGTTATCTCAGTGCACTTTTTCATATAGAGCAAGTCTAGACCGACTATTTATTTGCAGAGACCCAACAATTCCACACCACGAGCAAGCACTATTCAACATTCGGAAAGGACAAGGAAAAACTAAATTTTAACATTTTAAACCTTGCGCACATCCAGGCCCTGGGGTGTCATTAACGGGGGGGCGGGGTAAACCTGGATGATTCATGGGGCCCCAGCTTGGTAGTGTCACAACCCTGTCCGTGTGTCTGTGTTCTCGTTTGTTCGGAGTCTTGTGTGTTCTGTTTTGGTTCTCTTTCGTCATGCCCTCGGTTGTTTCCTCAGTGTGTTCAGTGTTTCCCTCCCTGGTGTGGTTCTGTCCTTATTTGGTCATGTTTCCTGTCTCGTTAGTCTTTCCCTGGTGTTGATCTCTGTCACCTGTTCCCAGTGTTCACCTGTGTCTGTTTTCCTCATTAGTCCGGTGTATTTAAGTGTCTTGAGTTCTCTGTGTCCTTGTGGCGTCATAGTCTATGTAATGGTAATTCGCTGTCCTAGGCCATGTCTGTTCATAGTTTATATTAGTCACAGTTACCTCGTGTCTAGTAAGTGTGTTCGTCTTACTGGTGTCGTGTTTCCCTCCGTGTTTGATGTTCCCTTGCACCTTGGCTGTTCCACCGTTCATGTACGTGCTCCCGCTGTGATGCCGTCATTAAATCCTGTCTTACGTACTGGCTGTCTGCGTATGGGTCCTTCCACTCCACCATCCACACCGGGTCGTGACAGGTAGAGGGCCCTAAATGTTTAGAATAAAATATTTTGTTCGTAATAAAAAAGGCATCTTTAGCCAACCATTCTGTTTGAAACCCCACATAATGCATGTGCTTTGGTCCATTTTCCATGAAGATTAAAAAATTAAAATACAAAATACATCTTTCAGTGGTACGTCAGTGTAGACAGACTGGGCCGGCCAAATTGACGGTAGCCTAGCCAAAGCTGGCTAGCTACAGGTAGCTTCTTACTATAGGCTCACTTGGCTCAATAATAATTATTGACACGATGTCGCCCACTCCCCATTAGCTATGACTAGCTAATTAGCTCTTGTTTAGATATTATTATAACTGCACTCCCCAATATTTGTGTGGTATTTGTTAGCTAGATAGATTAAAATTACAACTTAACATGTTGCTCATTAAAACTAACACCAGTTGTTCAGTTATTTATAATAAAGCATCATAAATCTCATGACACGGGCTGCTATTGACAACATTACGATCCGAAAATATTATTACTGTTAATATAGGCAAAGGATGAAGGTGAAAAATAGAATCTGCACAATTTAGCATAGCGCAGCAGGATGCGCTAGTACATTTAATAACACATTTTTAGGATGTCTGGTATGCCCATCGCACAGCCCCACCCAGTTAGCGATGATGAGGGGCCGCTTGCCATGTTCACGTCAACGTGTGAGGAGAAAGATCCCCAGGGAAACAGACAAACAGGATTGCTGCGGGTGTGTAAGCACATTCAGTTGTTCCAATGCACGCACGCACACTCACACATCCACACACTCACACGCTACTTCTCTCCTGCTCTTCAAGGTTACGAACGATGCAAATAAATTAACCCTTAAATGCTAAACAAAAAGCATGCAGCAGCAAGCACGGCCGTGCTGAAGCGCAGTCTCTTTGCTTGCCCCAAAAGACTTTATCTGCTCAACTACACACTGAAGTTCAACACGCTTCGGTTGCATTATCATAAAGCACCCTATACACACGCAGCAAGCTCGGCCCTGGTCTCATATACTACCTCTCAACGCGGTGATGGTGTCATGCATTTTTATATTGGGCCGAGGCCCCTCTCTAAATAGGGGTGTCACGGGCGCGAGGTTCAGTAACCTTGTGCTTTATTGTCTCGGGGTCTGGAAAGTGGGTTTTATTCCAGGCTGAAGATGAGATAAAGCTCTGTCAGGAATACTGGCCTCCTTGCCTCTTACCCTCACCGCTGGAGGCTTATTGCAGCAGAGAGGACTAACATTCCATCTTTCTCTCTCGTATAGATTTTCCCAATTGCCACTTTCATTACATTTGGCACGTTCATTTCTGCTTTGACTTTCATGTTCTCTAACTCTTTCCTCGCACCCTCAATTTCACCCATCTTCATTATGCTGTCATTAAACCAGTTCTGATGTCATTGCGATCATTTATCATTCCGTTGCATGGATTCATTATCGGGATCTTTTAATGCTCCCCCCCAGCCTGTCTTTTTCCTCAGTCTGACCCTGCAGTGAGATGGCCCCAGTGCATTGAGATTGTACTGTGGTGTGTGTGTGTGTGTGTGTGTGTGTCTGAGTGGATGAGAGAAAGACAAAAAAGATACAGATAGAAAGTGTGCATATTTCTCACATTCCAGACATTTGTCCTCTACTCTTTCCCTCTCACAGACCGGGGTACTCTGACCGCTAATTTCTCTCTTACCCCCCATCCTCCCCATGCTTTGCCTTTGCTGGCTTCCCCAGCTGAGGCTACGTCCCATGGGGTCACATCTGGTGACAGGCCTCCCAGTCCCTACCCATAAATTGTCGCTGCTGGATAAATATGTGTTCAGCTGTTAGCCAGCGCTGACACTTTACCTCTGAGTGGCCCCTGTTGCCCAGGGTTGGTTGGCCATAAATTGTCCCGGGCTAAGAGGAAGGAGGCTGCTGTGGCTGCTTCTGTTACATGCAGTGGTGAAAGAAGTGTTTGTGATTCTTTACTAATAAAACATATCAATACACAATGTAAAGATAAAATCTCCATTATTGTTGTGAATGCTGGAAGCATAACCTATGTTCTTTAATGAAAATAGCCTCTGTGCTGTCTTTCAGTCCAGCCTTTTCCAGTCCTGCTAGGATTTCTTGATTTCAGCCACTTCTTCTATCTGCCGGTGGTACATACCGTGCAGGGGTTTGTCCTCCCATGATGGTTCCACCTTCACCTCTTCCTGAATGGGCTTGCTGGACTTGGGGTGAAATCCTCCATACATTGTGAGGAGCTTCCTGGTCTTTATATTGGTGACCTCTATCCATATATACACCACATTCAGTTTCTTCACATACTTCATATTCAAGCTATATTCAGCTAAAGTTAAGCACTGGAGAAAATTTTCATCTCAAAACAACCGGCTTATGTGTCAACTTACCTTACTATTTTTCATATCATAATTACATATAAACTACTGAGCTCGTCTTCTGTGGTTTACTCGGTTGCTACACTCATTACCGAACTAAGCTTATATCCATGTACTGATGCTTTGAACAGAGCGAGGCTAGCTGTTTCCCCATTTCCAGTCTTAATGCTGAGCTAACCATCTTCTGGCTTTAGCTTTATATTTTCTGTACAGAGATGAGTGGTCTCCATCATTTAAATAAAAATTTACTCTTTACTCAAATAAGCATATTTCCCAAAATGTCCTTTCTTCTCATTAAACTTGTTTCTTCTTGTCACAAACATTGTATCTACTTGCATCATGTGCATTTGCTTCATATTTTGCTTTATTAAAAGGAACACTCATGTTAGAAGTCATTTTTAACTCGGCCTTTCATTAATTTCTCCATCTGATGTTGAACTCTGTATGTTTTAGCTCTGTTTGTGTTGGAAGAGCATGGCTCTCTTCTTGATTTGTCTTTTCCATAAAGCAAAATCCCTTCATGAACTAAAGTACTCTGTTTTCTTGAAAAATCTGGCCTGCTGGTACACAATGTAAAATACTACGTAGAGGCTGACAGTACGTAATTAATCTCATAAGAATATTTTGTGTGTGTTCATGTCATTTGCCTGATTCAGACAAACAGAGGTAACATTCTTTTGCCAGTCAGTCATGAGCTGTTAGCTTTGAGGTCACCTCCTCGACCTCAGCAACAGTCTCTGCTTTAACAGTGTAATGCAAAAATGTCTATGGCTTCAAAGGAAGACAATGACCCTGGATTTAATTGGTGTCATCACCTCTCTCAAAGTACATAAATCATTATGCACCTGTTTTTATTAAATAGCCAACTTAATTTAAATAAAAGTGATGGGGTCTTTTTTTGTGGGGAAACTGAACAAGTCATGGCTTACGCTACGAGCGAAGCACATTGCAGCACAGCACACGTACATACTGCGTGTGTGAAGAGTGAGAGATGTTATCTGTGAGACATATCAAAGGCTATTATGTCTTATGTTCTTATGCTGTGTTTCTGTTTTTCTCCCTGCTTGCGGTTATCACTGGTGATACTGGCTAAAGGGTGCATGAGTGAGTAGGGTGGTGCAATAAATCAACACACTTGCCGCAAAGCAAACATAACCAGAATGCCAACTTTCATCCCTTTTGTGGAAAGTGAGAATGTTAATTGGTTGGACAGAGCTGCAGTTTAGCCCGACTGCTTGATCTCAGAAGAACAAAGGTCTTAAATGCCCTGAGGGATCCCAGAAGTTTAAAGCTAGGCTGGTTTATATCTGACATAAGCTAGAAGAACATGTGGTGGTCTTTCTCTCTTACATAAACTCAAAACAGCAAACGACATGTTCTAAACTGCGTTTGAAGTCTAAGCCGGCCCACGTTTACTAAGTTTTTTTTTTTTTAAGAAACAACAAATAGAAAACCGTGAATGATAATCTCACCCAGATTGACTCTAGCCCCAAACATGGTTCGAACACACAAAGTACCAGTGGATAGGTCTGTAAAATCCTTTTGCAGTTAGATGCTGTTAGCAGTTTGCCATGTCTGATTGGATGCTCCCTCGTAAACAAAATCAATGTGAGCACTGTGTGTCACACTACTCCTACTGAATATAAGCCAGGGGTCATTATCAGTCAGTGAATAATGCGCATAAAGGATGCTTAAAGGACAAGCCACTTGTCTTTGTTGTGAACAGTGGGAAGCTGGTGCTGTAATTAAAGAAAGTTAATTTGACTCTTCATGTGGAGTAAAGGATCTTTTCATTGCAAAGACAATATGCTTGCTTCTCTCCAGATTGATGTTGTAGGATAATGTGTGCTGGCGTGTATTTTGTGAGGGCGTGTGACTAATCTATTGTGCAGCTGTGAATGGCCTTCCTATGACACTCCTCTCCTCCATCTGCCTCGGTTGCCATGATACATCGCAGATGTGCTCCCTTGTTGCCTCACCTCCCTTATCGCTTTACTGTATTTTTCAGCAAGGGACAGGCTCAATTATGATTCTAAAAATACCAACTGCTATCTGGTGAAGGGAAAAGGAAAGTGTTAAGCATTGTCTGCCAGTACCTTTTGTCCACTTCAGCAGCACAAGGAATAATCTGTCAGCGATATAAGACACCGCATGCACACAGTTTAAACCAGGTGTTATGGGAGGATGATTTGTTTTAAGATTTATTAACAGTGCTTAGACAGATATTGCTCTTCAAACCATATCATAATTTTAAACTTGAATCTGAGTGAGCTGAAAGGCGAGCATGATCACGCTTGATTTGCTGCCGAGGAACAGCAAGCGTCTTTGATGCAGCAGACAAGTGCGATGCGAGCAGTCTTCAAATTATTCAAAAATTGTTTCTCGGAGGGGTACGGTGAACTTTTGATTGGTGCTTATCTCGTCCTGGAGCAGCGGCGTTCCACAGTACCACTTCGATTGGGGGTGGTGGCTGCTGACATAGTGAGACTGCCACCTGGCTCAGTGAAGCTGAGCGTCGGCGCTTGGATTCCCCCTCCTTCTGTCACCGGGCACAGAGTCTCAGCTCTCTGTCTCAGTGCTTTTCTAGGTCAGGGCGATCACAGCACTGCAGCAGCGTGCACACAGGCACAAGTGACAGACACAGCAGTATACAGTAGGATCACACAATGTGTAGCCTAGATGTTTGTACAATGCATTATAAATGAATGCATAGAAAGTTTGATGTATGCAGACACACGCCGTGCACACACAGAAATGTGTTCTCTTGTCCTCTGTTGGTGAAATGGTGCTCTAACAGAGACAAGGACAGCTATTGTATTGTAATGAAGATTACATTACCATTACAGCATAAGCATAAGGTGGAATTCATTATCCTCTCAGCTAGTTATTTTACTCAGTTCATACATTTTAAACACATGACAAGATGGCTCACGAAATGGAGAGAACTGATTCTCCATGTAGGGAAATAATATTATCTGCGAGGATCAGAATGGTAACATGGAGCATTGCAAATTTAAATTAAAATTAGTTTCAAAAAATCCTGTTTGCATTTAGATTGTTTTACTCACACTAATATGATAGCATTTAATTAGTATATGTGACAACAATGCCAC
The DNA here is from genome assembly GCA_036023855.1 of Gadopsis marmoratus. Lineage (NCBI taxonomy): Eukaryota > Metazoa > Chordata > Actinopteri > Centrarchiformes > Percichthyidae > Gadopsis > Gadopsis marmoratus. The sequence goes on from JAVQJF010032628.1 coordinate 25,787, forward strand.
TGCTGCTAAAACCAAGTGAAGCGGTTTGTTTAAGCTGATTAGGAATGCATTCATTGACACATTTCAACAATCCTGTGTAGAGTTATCCACTCACCCACAGAAGATTGATCTCATCAACAATGCAACCAAGAGCCATAAATCTCCTGTGCTGCATCATGTCACTTAAAACCATCCTTGGAAGGAAAGAGAGGAGTGAGGGGTTTTTAGAAGAACCTTCATTGTGAGTTTTGTTAATTGTATATCAGGGACTCAATCACCTGAAGGGGAAGGCTTTTGTACAACAAGCGGATGAGCTTATATGTATTTATTTGTCAACTACTTGGTTTTAAATTGCTGATAGAGTCACCAATTATCAACTGAATGACACTGTGCTGAAAAGAGACTTGGATATCCAATGTTAAGTAAACAACTAATATACCTCCATCTGCAACTGGGCAAAAAACGTACTAAAGTTACCAGCAAAGGACAATTTTACGCCAAGAAAATATCCACTTGTTGCAGTGTTGGTTGTGCCAGGCATTGTACTGCCATGAAATTACAGCCCAGAGATGGTTTCAAAACAATGGACAGACCCAGTAAGATTCAGGGAACATTCAGAGGAGTACCTTGTTTTTGAGGAGGCGGAGGCAGAAGGAACAGGCTGACCTTAACCCGAAATTAGTAAGCAAAGTAGTCAAAGATGAACAGAAATGGGCTTTTCAGCCAAATAGACAGTGCCAGGCACAAATTAACCATCAGTTATTGAGACGCTAATTGTATGTTCTCTTTAAACAAATAACATTATAAGATTCACTTTAATATTTATGCTTTTTATTATTTTTTCCCCCCCGAAACATCTATCCAAAATTGCCTTTCCTTCAGTGGGCACTGAGACACCCTCACAAGAAAATAGCTTTTGACAAAGCAAGCAGGATGAATGGCAGAGAGGATAGAGCCTCAGTGAACTGAACCCTCACTGATAAGTTGCCATGTCAGTCTTGGCACTGTGCAGAAGAACATTTTGAACCAGCTAGATGGTATGTATATGAAATGAGAGAGGAGTGCGATATCACCGAGAGATGAGCAGCCCTCAGATGAGACAACACAGTTTGCCATTGAGGGATAAACAGGAGAGAAAGAATGGAAAAAGCTAAACAAACAAACCAAAAACATACAGTAATGAGCATTCCCCTGACTGGTTCGATTGCATAACTCATCAGCGTTCACCACACTATCTTTTTAGCACCCTCCCAGGAGTACCTGCTGTGCAAAGTTTGCAAGCAGAAGTTGGGTTGTTCTGTGGGCTGTTTGAGGGAGGAAAAATAGAGCTTGAAGATTATTATCTGTAGTCTCTCAATGTATCTTGTGTGACAAGAGTGCCACGGTCAGACAGCACAGTGATAAAGCCCATATTTGATCACAGCTGAATGGGTGAAAGGTCGGAAATAGAAGAGACAAGACAGTTAAATGAGGTAAATATTTTCCAGCAGCAGTATTCTCCAGCAGTTTTATTGTTCAGTGTGGACACCGCAGGCAAACCCGATGCACTGTTTGACTGTGAACATCGTCATGTGCTGTGATCATCACACTGTATGTTGTGACATCTCACTCGAATCCATATGCTACAGACCTTTGCAAGGCTTAGCAACACGTATTCCCTTGCCGCTGATTCCACCGCAACACTAGTGTACACCGAGATTTACTGAGGTATTCATCTGTTCATTTCTATTCCTCTACCTGTCACAGAGGAGGTACATGAGGCTGCTGTGTGTGTGTGTGTGGGTCTTGCCTCACCGTAGAAAGCCACAGAGACCTAACAATAATATGGCAAAGTTGCTCAACATGGCGTGAAATGACTTTATTGTGTTTTTACATTAAAAGCACTGATAGAATACATTTCTAATAAAAGGACCGCAGTGCCCCGGGGAGCAGGCATGGGGTCTGCCAGTCATGCGAGGTGAAGTGCGAGAGTAGATTTTTGTGTGTGTGAAAGAGTGAGTGCGGAAAAAGAAGAGCGACAGGGTAATCAAAATGGCATGGAAACCAAGTGAAACATGTCAAATTTGCACTGTGTCATTCTCCCACGCATACTCTCGTTCTCCCACGCATACACACACACACACACACACACACACACACACACACACACACACTTATGTGTCATGTTGTCAAGACAAACTTTCATGTTTCTGCAAAAGACAGATTACCTGTTAAACCAATGATAAGGGGGTGATTGTGTGCATGAACACGGTGCAGTGAAACAGGCTAAGGGATAGATAGTGTGGGAAAACATAGTGGTTTGCTATTACGGCGATTAGACTGACTGCTAAACTCAGCGGTAAATTAACCAGAGAGATTTCCGCCTGATGTTTAATATTTTGCAGTAATATTTTGCTCCTAATTATTTGTCCCCTTCTAAGGTGACTGCATATAGATACTTGTGCTGATATTAGTGACCAATGTCCCGCAGTATTTTGGCAGGAGAAAACACTCAAAATAGATCTATAACAACTACTTGGGCCCAGGGAACATTGCTTCACAAGAATCCTTGGTTGCTCTAATGCACCTGATGCTACCCATGAGGAAGCTACAAAGGAGTGGCCTTCGTAGACCGTGAAGGTCAAACCGAGCGTTGTTAACTGAGACTGTCTGGGGGGGATTTCCTGTTTGAGTCACCAGTGTGATGAAGCACCGTTATTGTCGCCTAGCAACCTTGACAGCTGCAGCTGAGGTTTTTGAAGTTTTTAAGGCCCCTTGGTTTATTAACATTTGTATCGTTATATTTGAGAGTTGAAACCCAATGCTTACATTTAAAAGCTCGGCCGCTGTTGATTATACCTTCGGGGACGCCATATTCTCTTAAGCACAATGAATCTTGGGATAGGTTGGGCTATGAAGGATACAGCTGTTGGATCCTCCAAATATGGGAAAAGAAGGCCGCATTTCTCGGCCTCATTTGAAGACGCCTTCGAAATGGCACAGTCTTGTCATGCCACTGTGAAGCATTCTGCCTTTGAAGGATGCAGCCCCTGAATTGAGACGCAGCTTGTATCAGCTATAAGGAAACAACCAATAAAACGTTTGGCCTTTGCCTGGTTAATGTGCTCTCTGCAAATCGGTGTCTGTTCCCAGTCAGAAGTTGTTTGTGAGTGAAAAGAACATCACTCCTTAACACCACTGTTCGACTGCAAGAGAATAGCGTGTTTTTGTAGTTCAAAGCCAACAGAGTGGCAACCAGTCACCACGCCCAGCCATGATGTCACCGGGTCCTTGAGTACACATGTACTGCAGCAAGGTGAGAAGTTAAACCACTGGAGGTCAGCAAAGACAAGATTTTAATGGGGTATTAAGTTACCCTTCAAATCTTAACAATAGTTTTGCATTGAGACGTCTTTCAGATTGAGATTTTTAACACTTGAAACTCTAAGGGAAACCTAATATTCAATAATGGATTCATTATCAAAAGGCTCTCAGTGTTTTAAACGACATGGCTTTGCAGTTTATGCTTCTGCTCTGTTGCATCTTGGTTAAAGGTTCCCTCTAAACACTACCCAATACGAGCCTCCACCAGAACTGCGATTTACCTGTCCACTTTGTAGACAGGACCGGCATTACTCCCAGCTTTCTAATGTGTGATCAACCCAGAAAGGCTTCTGGCTCGCAAGGCTCCAGCAATCATCCAGACAATATATCAACTACAATGTGTCAGACAACCAAAGCCAATATATAGAGAGATCAAGATTCAGAAGAACACTTGTTCTGTTCTCTCCTCTGAGGAATATGTCTTATAGCAGGACCTTTATGAACATCAGTTCTAAGGACAACTTTTGGTTCTCTACCCTTTTGTCTGTAATCACTAGTGGGCACTGGGTACACATGATAAAAGCAAACGAAAGAGGAGAATGGATGGGAAGGTAACCTATCATACCCTCGTCTGACATGTGATAACGCTGTCAGCCCTCACTAAAAACTCCAGTGTCAGACAAGCGCTTAATTGCCTGGCAACATGTGTAAATAGCCCATCCTCTGGTAGGGAAGGCTAATTTGAGATGAATCCCATGGCCGGAGGGACTCTAGCACATAGCGTGACCTAGCAACAACATCACAGGATGGCTAGACCTGCATTGTGTGTGCGTGTGAAATGGAGAGTGAGACAGAAAGGTAGGGAGACCGAGACGGCGAGTGAAAAGCAGAACAAAATACAAAGGTTATCGTCATTACAAGGATTACCACAAACATGTGCAGTGCACTATCACACGGGAGCAAGGCAGGAGAAGCAGTTAGTTGATGCAGGTTTGCGTGTGTGAGTGCGTGCACGCTAATAAACGTCTTTTTTTTTTTTTGCAAGAGGGCCAAACAGCCAGCAAGTGCCTTTCACTCAAACAAGGCAAACCTCCTTTACAGGAGTGTCCAAATGGAACCAACTCAGTGTCCCTCAGCTGTCTTATGTCACAGCCTGTGCTGATGGATACTGAAAGAGACCAACATATAAAAACAAAGCAGAAATTGCGAAGCAATTCTGAACCATTATGTGGTTTGGAGTAATTTTGTAACAGTAATTATAGTCAAAATCAGGACAGCGTTTTTGATTGTTTGATTCCAGCAAACATAACCAATTAAGCCTGCATTTCTGTCCTTTGACCTCTGATTCCTAGAGCCTTCTGTTTATGGAGTTATATCCCTATCTTTAATCACTCCATATCTGTTTCCCTTTATGCACCAGTGAGTGCTTGTGAAATGATTCTTTTCTTCATCCATTTCTCATAGCTTCAAAAGATTGAACTTCGCTTAGCTGGACTCTTTCAATGGACAGCCTTGGTGAATGGTGGAAATATAGGCGCCAGTATGCTGTCAGAACTGCTTGATTTTCTTGAATTTCTGTAAATTTCCCAAAAACTCACAATCCGACATTCACACCCCCGCCGCATCACTTGTGTGTCATTCATATGAGGACTGAAAATGGTGTCTAAAATATCATTTGTCTTGGATTGGCCTTCTGGTATTCCTTTTCTTTTTTGTGTGATTTATTATTGTTCTAATTGCTTTGGTTGTTTGAAAATGGCAAGTTGTAGGAGCTTTGGATATGGATTTGGGTTTAATAAGGAAAATGTAAGCTTGCATGTGGTGGTAAAGGTGGTTAATCTCAACTGTGACCTCTAGTTGATAATCACCTTCACAGACGGCTAATAAGAAATTCAGTTCATTTATGATTTTGTATTTATTTTTAATTAAAAACCCCTGCCATCAAATAACTTTAGCATTTCAATATATTTGCATTACGAACAACATCGTCACCTCATAAAGACCTCACCTTCAAAGATGAAACTCTATTGATTCATATAAATTAAACAGTAACAGATGGGTTGGAGGAGCTTGTGTTAAGGTTGTGATAAGGTTGCAGATGGAATGAATGATTGCCAGTGGAAGATCCTCACACACATGCTTGCTTTCCTGCCTGTAAAGTGTATGTTTTTTATTTTTTTTTTTTGCTTTGCTTTTAGCCTGGAATGAGATTACTGAGCAGGGCCTCTCTGCCAGTTGTGCTTCCAGCAGCTGTCAGACAGTTATCAGGGCAGGAAGTGTGAAATTATCGCTCACGTGGTGATTGTCCACTCGCTCTGTCCCATGCTCCACTGCAGCATCTAATTAGCACCTTACTGATGCCCTGTGCCACCACAGAGATGCTGTACAGGCAAAGAGCGATTGAGAGGATTTAACATTTACCAATAAACACGCTGTCACACTCACAACTAAACAACTTTTTCACGCAAGCAAAGTGAAGCAGTCAAGGTCAACAAATATCACAACATTATTACAGAAGATATCGCCAGATCTCCTGTTCTGTTTCTTTCATCTGCTGATTAATTTATATTCAGTATAAAATTAAAGGTGAAGCATCTTCTGAGAGGCTAGTCAACATTTTATAGAAACATATTCGTACACTGTAGGTGTGTTGGATTGTGCATCAAAGATCAAGTGATTTTCAAGTGACACAACAAAATGGGTTCTTCAGTTATAACTAAAGATGACTGCATATGATTCTTATGCATCATGCATAGGGTGATCTCACACTAAGCACTTCCTGGTGAGCTGGTCTTGAACTTTTGCAATTTTAATTTTCTAACAGTCCCTCTGACATTTTGAAACATTAATCACATTGTTCGTGATTCACCAGGCAAACACATGGCCAGACTTGTAAATTACTAAACAAGTGCAGCTACAAATATGTATGTAAATACCAGTCCCATTACCTTGAAATACCTGCCATCACAGGTTTATAACAACAGCCGAAGTTCAACATCCTAATTCCGTAACGTAACACTATGTGACAAATACTGTCACTTCCCCATATTACACGTCATGTTTAAAGAACACCATAATATCAACCTGAACTCTTTTCCTGTCCATGATACATTTTGTGACTGTTATTTTTGGATTGCTTTCTCATTATTTAGTACACATGCTTACATGAAAGAGGGACGGGCATGCTGGGGTGATAAACCGTATTCAATAACACACAGACAAGAGAAAGGGGTTATGCAAAGGAAAACACTCACTATGGAGATTTATTAGAGCTCATCACAAGCAGAAAATTAAAGATCCAATCCACTGAAACACTTTCTCAGATAACTGCGCGGTTATGTGAGGGATACGATTTGTATTGTACAGCAGAAAGGCAAGAAAGAACATTGAAAATCAGGGAGTGTGACGTTTAAAATAGCCAAACATTTGTAAACACATACCAGTTACATATTGGTGGTTAAAATTTTTTTTAGGTCAAAGCAAATGGCGGCATCAACCTACTCACTCAGTGGGTGGTCCGTTAGTTTAAGCAGATGGCAAACCTTATATAGCAAATAGTTGCTAGAGGATAATGTCGGGGTATTAAAGTGGGAGCTGTTAATGCAGGCATCTGGGGTTTCATTCTTAGTTATGCTTTTCCATCCACTGACTGGCTGTTGAGGTGTTTCCAATACAGGAAAGGGTAAAAAGTAACCAAGAAAAGCATATTGTATGTAATCAATTAAAAAAGCAACTCAAAAAAACATTAACAAGTGTTCCCATATGTATGTATCACTTAAAAGTTACACCAGATCCTGTGTTAGAAGGTCTGAACACATCCTAAGAAGCATCAACTCGCTGAGGTTAAACTTCTGTCGCTTCCACTGCTGAAAGTGAGGTGAAGTTAGAGCTAAATCTTTGTAGAAGATAGAGCTCACATTCAAAGCATTTCAGATTGGCTGAAGCAAAGATATTACACAATGGTTTTCTTAGAAGGCTTCATGCACATTAGAACCCATGTCCCCAAAAATACAACAAGCTCTCCTGTGTGGTGGCATCAGACTCCAGAGAGCTACACAGAAGAAATCGGCTAAGTAGACTAAAGTGCGGGACTGACTGCGAAGGAAAGACTGAGTCGAGGAGATGAATATAGAGAGAGTTGAAGGAAGTGGAAAAGGAGTGCAGGAAAATAACTGAATTGAAGCAAATTGAGAAGTAAGATGGAAAAGGGGGAAAGGGGCCAAGCTGATGGGAGACTGGAAAGACAGGAAGAAATAAGGATAGGGTGAGGCATGATGAGAACACAAAGTGGGAAGAGAAGGAGGGCAAATCAACAAATGGCCCTGGTGAAAGACAAGACCAGCTAAAGGGAAAAAAAACGACTCCAGTGGAAAGAGCCGAGGAGGATGAACTTTGGGCAGAGGAAAAGTAGACCCAAGACATTAAGGAAAAATCTTAAGAAAACTGTCCTGCCAGTTTGGATGTTGAACATCCTTCCCAAATTCCCCAACTTTTAAGTCACAGCAGACATTCAAGTTCAAATACTCACGGCGAAACCAGCAAACATAAAATGATGAACAGTTACTTCATTCATTTTCCATACCGCTTATCCCAAAGGGTCATGGGGGGGCTGGAGCCAATGCCAGCTAACATTGAGCAAGAGGGGAAACACCCTGGACTGGTCGCCAGTCAATCACAGGGCAGACAAACAGACATTTAGGGGATGCACATTCACACCACATTCTTACACCGATGGGGACACAGTTGCCTTGCTGGCCTCCACCGGGGGCAACTCGGGGTTCAGCGTCTTGCCCAGGGACACTTCGACATGTGGACAGCGGGAGCTGGGATCAAACCACCAACCCTGGGGTTAATGGACGACCGGCCACAGCCGCCCCATGAACAGTTACTTTCAAAGCTTTAATTCATCTCCGATATGGTATCATTGAGTGGGGCCCCCATCCATCCACAGCCAATCAAATAGCTGCTTCAGTATTTTCAAAGGTCACATCCTCCCTTTTTTGTCATTTTTCCCCCAGACCTGTCTGTTCCAGGAGCTAGACAGTTTTAACACACACAACCTTTTTATTATTTATTTCAAGAGTGAAATTGAGGCATGAACCTTCAGACTGACTGCTTTATTTTGGCTGAAGAGGAATAAGTCTAATTAGGGTGAGTGTTAATAATTCCGATATTTACGGCTGGATGCAGATTGAATGCCAGCATTTTAAGGTATTTTGGTTGCAGCAGCAGCATTTAACACCAAAAAGCACATTTAATGTTCTGTTATTCACTTCACATGTTTGGCTTGTCTAGAGCAGATACATATATTTATTTTTATGCCAAAGCCAATGCCCTACCCCTGTAGATCACATGTTCTAACCTATATTAGTTGCATAAAACTACATTTTCTCTCATTTCTTTTGTGGTAGTAATATTGACATGTTCACAGAAGGACATGACAGAAAGGCAGTGAGAGATTTGGGGCTTGCACTGTCTGTCAACAAGGGCCATAGTGCAGGGCTTGCGTTCTTCGTTTCCTCTAGAATTGTGTCCTCTCGCATCCTTTTCCAAATATATTCCAACAGGCCTGACAAGTGGTAGTGATGCATTAACATTGCATTTTGCTGCCTCAGAGACAGCAGCAAATTCTCCACGGATATATTCTCCATCAGCTGCACACAAGAGAGTGATAGAGACACCCAAAAGCCTGAAGGATTAAAAAGAAAAAGAATTCAGCCACCCTAGACCAACAGTAAAATACAGTATATGCCCTCTGGGATCTGAGTTTACTCTATGACTCGGCCTTCAAAAACGTACTTTGTTTAAAACAGGAGAAGATTGCACACCTACACTTGACAGCAGCGGCACAGAGCACAATGCGGTGAAGCATCCGTCATCCCACTCCTTGCCACGTCGTATTTTGCCCTGTCAGCCCACAACTTTCCACCCCCCCCCCCCCTCCTGCTCTCCTTGCAATGCAAAAGCATTGCTTGTGTTGCTAGTGGCAACGTCCCATTAACCGGTGACGACGAAGAGACGGGTCAGGGAGGATCACTGTGACCACACTTGGACTCGCCATTAAACCGGTTAGAAGTAAAGACTATAATGTGCCAAAAGCTGGATCAAGAAATGAAAGCAGCACTTTCACAAACAACAGCATTTGTTAGAGGAGAATACAGTTTGTTAGGGGGCAGCATTGCTCAATTCTGCAAACCTCACAATCATCTGGAGATACTGGCCTGTGGTTACTATTTCTTTCTCATTGTCAGTGGCAGGTTGGTTGTTGTGCATAGTAAGCTTGCACGCCTCAAAGAGAACTGGGCGATGCTGTTAATATCATTTCATGATGTGTAGGCCTGTGCTTTATTGGTTTTCTTGTTTGTGTCTTTCACTGTGGGGAAAAAAAAAGAGGGTAAGAGAGAAGGGAGCGAAGGGCATAACTAGATTTTTGGAGATAGATGCTATGCAATTATTTTAAGTTATGCAAACATGCGTTTGCTGCATGACTCACAGCTGGTGTGGGTGGTATTTTTCCTTAGCCCTCCAAATGCAACCCAAAACAAAGTGCTCTGCCACTTGGTGCAATGGAACCCGATAGGATGTCACAAAACATTCTGCAGAGGACAAAGAAAAATAATACAAGCAAGTAATCGCGAGAGGAGGATGAATTCAATGCAGTCAATTTATTTGATTTGTTTGTCAGTTGTTACTCCTCGACTTGCTCAGTGTCACAGCTAGCTAGCAGATGTAGCATTTTGGGAGGCATAATTAACCTCCGACAAACAAAAGCTTGTGCTCCATCTTTATCTCCACTTGCTGTAGGAACATGTAGGAACCTCTGCTGTTGAAGGGCATGTTCCCTTCTAACGTGATGGATGTAAACAAGGTGAGGCATAAAACTGGCAATTTGAAACATGCTTACGTGCACTTGTCACACCACACAACTGGCTCCGCATGTGCTCTTGGCACAGAGCACAGCAAACGCTCATGACCATACTTTGCAGCACGACTCCAACGATAGTTTTGCGCCCGGCATCCTTAATCAAAACGGTGAACTGCTCTTTGGTTTATACACGTGTCAGACAGGCTCTTGGCACAGGCGTGCATGAACAAAGGTGGAAATTATGTGCGATGTAATTCATGAGGACGGACTGAACAGCCATAAAGAGATCCCAGTGATGACTGCTCAGTGTGCTACAGTGGGCCTTAGGGGGGAGTAAGTAGAGGGACATATCCTACTGTTTCACTTTATCTCACAGGTACAGTACATAAGGCTTTTAATATTTCCTACACAGAGAATCGGACACCGTGAGAGCTGAAAAGTGTATTGGCACCAGCTGTGTCCTCACTGAGCAACACTTATTTGAGAAACTTTTAGTTTTTGCATGCATTATGCAGATCTATTTTAACCACCTAATAATCAAGACATAAGGGTATAGATCGGAGAAGAGTAAAGTACGCGGAGCATCAGCAACTTGGGCCTGCAAGGAATTTATTTCGTTATTTTGAGTCCTTTGAGTTCTCTCGTCAGCATTCTTTTCGTTTATTGTATCCCCTGGGCTTTAAGTCTTTAACACAAACACAGATACTCACACACCTTGTATGCGTGTCACAGTGTCTCAGCTCTGCAGCTGTGTCTCATCCTCTGTGGTTTTTGACTCAGGTGTGGCCAACTGGCAGCATGTTGGCACTTTGGCACCAGTGTGTCCCCTGGTATCCAGTCCCTGAAGGTTGCACTCTGGCCAGTGAGTGTTTGCATATGTATATGTGCTTGTTGGTGTTTATAAATATCCCCCCAAGCCCCCCCCACCCCGTGTGTGTTTTTTTTTACATTAAACTTATCCAGATGAGTGAGCCTAGAAACTGTATATATTTAAATCTAAATATATTTATTGCCAACATCTGCAACAACATAGCCAAAGCTTTTTTTAATGATTTATGTCCCCTTGGAATGGATTTGAAATAATGCATTTTCCAGTTTTAATCTTGTGATTGCATGCCCATGTTTTCTTGCTTGTCTAGCCCATCTACAGGCAAACATTTGCATCATAATACCCACAAAGATGGAGAGAGCCAAAGAAGAAACTACCAATATTTACCCAGTCTCACTCATCTGTGCAAACATATAAACAAGGGAAAATAAGAGAATTGCAAATTCAACTGAACGAGGGACAATAAAACTAAGATATCACTCAAGATAAAAAATGACCAAGGGAAGAGTTGGAAATGATGTTGGTATTATTATTCCAGCCCCTCCACTAAACGGGAATGTTAGTGACGGATGAGCTCATATATCATACACACCACAGTGCCGACAGCTGCCACTGTCGCAGCTCAACTCCGACCCCTCAGCTTCATTCATCTGACTGCATGTGTGAACACGTTCCAGGCGAGAGTTCGCCAAGGGCTGACATGGAAGCGTAACCACACGCGCACTTGCCACACGTGCCGAGACTAGCAAAATCTCACATTTATCTGGCTTTGCTTATTTATGGTTATACTGTACACACATGCATGCACCTTTTACACACAGATTCCTCTGGGCTAAATGCCCCTACTCCCCAATTTCCCAGTCCAGCAGCCCTGTGAGAGGTTTAATAGTGTACGGGGAGCTCTGAGGGACCCTCTGGCATTGGCTAATGGTTGGTACATTTAGCGTTAAAGTGCCACAATGACCCCACTCATGTACCCCCATTAGTCATACCCACTCTCTTCCATGGTGGTCATATATCAAGTGGAGGAAATGATGGTCGTGATGGGAGACCAAAAAATAGCTGAGACCAAAACCATTATCGTATTGTATCTGCTTCATTTTCAAATGTCTTCTGTCCTAAGGAACACATTCGAGTCTTGTGAGTGACCCATGTTTGAAGTGGTGGACGCTTCAACGTTGAGAAGTTTGATCTCTTTTAGCCACACTAGCAGCATGGCTCGCGGAAGGGCAATGTCTGTTAGCTTGGTTAGTCGGTCGCTCCACCAATTTGGTCCGGACTCAACAATATCACCAAGTACTGGATGAATTTCCATGATATTTTGTACACAACATTCACGGTTCGCAGAGGATGAATAACTTCTGATCTTCTGATTGCTGATCCCCTGAGTTTTCCTCTTGAACCATCAGCTGGTCAAAATTTTGACTTATCCAGTGAAATATCGCTACAGCTCCATTATAGATTTGTACAAATGTTGTGACTTTCATTGTTCCCAGAGGATGAAGCCTGCTGATTTTGGTGATTTTAACCTCTAGCACCACCGTGCAATTGACATTTGTGGTTTTAGTGAAATATCTTTACAACTATTGGATTTCATTGGATTTTATAGATAACCATGCAATTTAGTGCAGAGAATGAATCTTAATTACTTTGGTCATCCCCTGACTTTTCCTATACCAGGAATGGGTGACATTTGTGGTTCAACGATTATCATGAAATTTGGTGGTCATGACATTCATGGTTTTGCTGAACTCTGGAACCCTGATTTTTAAACTTGTGCCATAATCAGCTACAATGTTCAGCTTGCGTCAAACAATTCAATTTTATTTATATAGCGCTATATCATAACAGAGTTATCTCATAGCAAGTCTAAGCCAACTCTATATGTACAGACCCAACAGGTCCGCATCCACTAGACGTGACCCGTGTTCATCCAGGCTGCGCAGCACCACGTCTCGGAGATCCAGTCTCCACACACAGAGAAAGAGACACAGACAGAAAGACACAGGGAAAGACAGACACACACACAGACAGACCGACACAGAGAGACAGACAGAGATAGATAGACACACATCGATAGACACAGACAGACAGACACAGAGAGAGAGAAACACAGACAGACAGACACGGAGAGAGAGAGAGAGAAACACAAATGAACACGGAGAGAGGGAGAGAACAGACAGACAGAGAGCGAGAGATACAGACAGAGGCAGACATACAGAGAAACAGGGATAGTGATAGAGAGGGAGAGTCTTTGAGATAAAGTCAGAGTGTGAGAGAGAGAGCGCTCAGTGCATCATGGAATGTCTCCCGGCAGTCTAGGACTATAGCAGTATAACTAAGGGGGGCCTCAGGGTTCGTCCAGGCCACCCCTCCTCTAAGGGGTGGCTCAGGGCTCACCTGAGTCAGCCCTGCTATAAGCTTTATCAAAAAGGAAAGTCTTAAGCCTACTCTTAAATGTGAGCAGGGT